>JAVFBZ010046433.1:0-10421 GCA_032466195.1 Katharina tunicata
CATTCAAAGGGAAATCACTATACTTAACAATGCAGAGCTGTGTGTCTTGCTTTTTTTTGATTGTCAACATCAACCCCTGATTACTTTAGGGCAGTAAAAATACAACTTTTTTGTAAGGCTATGGATAGTTTATATATGCAGTCTGACGTCATGTAAACCCAATCCACAAAGCTACTCCGTTGTTGTCATATTTACATGTATGAACTTTTACGCACTTTATTGGCGTATTGTGACAGATAAATTTGGTCCGCGGATATAATATATATCTTCAAGACTTGCAGAGGGAGAATTTTAACCTGCCGTCGCCTTGACAATGTCAAACTGTGCAGCACTTGGCACTAGGCCTCGCACAAAAGGTTGAGATGGTCTGACTCGTCAGTCACGTAACGGTAAGCACATATAATATTATAAATGGTCTAAAAGAAGACACCACAGTACATTTATCAAACCAAAAACAGGACATAATAATGCCCCATAGCTCCTGATGGGTGAAGACAACAAACAAAGGAAACATAGGAAAAGCCCAGGCAACAACACCACATGAGATCAGGTACATGCATAGAGATATTAAGATGTTCCAGTCCAGTCCAGAACATGTACCCGTAACCACATGTTTGTAAAAGGTTTGGTTTATTTATTGGGGAAAATGGTGGCTTCAGAAGTCGCGGGTTGGTAACTATGTGGTCTCTTCTTGGTTTTTGCACCATGCACCGTGCAATAACCTTGAGTACATTGTTCCACACTAATCAAATAAATAAATAAAGAAAAGGTGAACAAAAAGTCATTTCATTTTGGATTTCCTTCACTCTATTTGATGCTTCTAGGTTCAGATAGTACCAAGGTATGGAAAAATCTCCCAGAAATACAGTGTCAATAACATAGAGAAATAAATTAGAGAACACAAACCTTATTTTTTTTCTTTTGACCCTCAGCATTTTCCAGTTCTTCTTGAAGAAATAAAACTCGTTTAGAGAGTTGCTGATTCCGAAATGATAGGCTGTCAATCTCCTGTTCATATTTACGTATTGCTTGTTCCTTTTCTTTCAAAGATTCCTGAGAAAAATGAAAAATAAATCGTTTTACATGCAGTTAAATACAATTTGACAGGAGCCTCAACCTACCCTAATATAAATCAAATCAACAGAAGTCCCCACGGCTCTATATTCGAATGTCTAAAACAGGTACATCATTGCTGTTCATGAATTTTACATTACACCTTAGACATTGTGCTTGATAACAATGTCAGGATAGACATTGAAACATTGTGTTAAAATCCATATATCTTGTCGCCTTATAGTGATATTGCCAAGGTAACTATCTTGTTGGACATATTGGTATATTGGTCCAAAATTGTAGTTTGGTGGTATAAAGTTAATTGTATGAGGGTATTGAGTAGCATTAACTGTAATGCATCAATTAATGACATGTAGAAATTTAGTATTTATTCTTTATGTTTTTGTCCGTTTGATTGGGGTTTTAGGCCATACTCAAGGTTATTTCACTTATATGACGGCATGCCAGCCCAGTCGGTGAAGGAAACAACAGTATAAATTGCTGGCAACAAGACAGGACAAAGCATTACATAACAAAACAGGACAACACAACAAATCAGCATCCTGTGCCCCTTAGCTCAGAGAGCACCAGGGCACAAAACTCCAGGCTCCCACCCAACCACCCACTATTCTCCATTGAACACAAAAGGCTGTTTTGCATCAATATACAATGTATGTACCCTTTGGAAAGTAATTGTTGACAAAGTATTCTCCTACATGTTCTACCTACCAACTGTCTTTAATTTTCATGCAAATTGCAGACACTGGTCACTCGGGGAGACACTGGTCACCCAGGGAAACTATCAAAGCTCATTTACCTTTATTTTAGTTTGACTCTCTTGTTCATCTAACACAGCCTTCTTCAAAACAGGGATCTGCGCACGTATCTAAATAAGGTTAGCACATGTAAAAACAAAAACTTTCATGAGCATATATACACAGCAAAAAAACACTATGCATGTCATCATCAACATGACTTTAAACTGCAATTTTTTTTTTTTTTAATTAACACTTAGCAAAACCAAATTAGTAAATTAAGATGGCTCTTGATATGAATCTTTTACTGTAAGTTACCTCAGGTAACATATATAAACATTTCATGTAGTGATCATTTTACCAGAGTAACTGTATATTATGGTGTTGTGCATTGTAATAAGCTTTATTCTGGACATTTGTAAGGTTTCTCTTAAATTTTAAATAGTTTTTGGATATTTTTATCTACAAAATATAAATATATAAAACATGGCATAGAAAGTCCACCATACATTTTACTTTGCTATTTCAATTCAATGTATTTGAGGGGAAAACAGTGAATTCTAAAAAAACTGTAATGGTAGTTTTATTAACACCCTTGTATGGTCTATGACTTTCTTCATCTTTTAAGATTTACTTATATAACAGTGCCAAGTCCAATCCATGAAGGAAACCACCCTAAACAAAGCTGGCAACACATAAGATACTACAATAGATTTACAGGATGAAAACAGGACACCACAACAAACGGTCCTAGTCCATGTCTCGGCAAGGACAATTTTTACTTTTTATTTTTATGTTCCCGACTTAAGGGCTAGGTATTTACGTGACAGTATTTTGTAGTTTTAATTAGTTTTATTCATCTAAGACACTCAAATGTATGAGATTTTATACTAGTAGTAGTACATACGATCAGTCCACACTTTTTTATGGCTGCATTTAAGCATGGAAGTAGAGCAGAAAGGAATAGCAACTTCGCAACTTCAAAGTGTACAATGTACGCTACCGACGCAGTAGGGGCCAAGGAATTAACAGGTGTGCACCGAGCCGTGACCAAATTCAGCTTGACTTGAAACTTGATATGCGCATGCACACAGACAATAGGTATTGATGTGTTTTCAATGAGGTGTCGAGGTATCTAACCGCCAGCTGTGTCTGTTTGAATACGTTATGAGCTCTTAACAAAGTTCCCAATTGAAGAATAAAAGAAAACTAGTGTCGCTAATTTATTTTTATTTTTTATTTTTCAGAAGGTGTCGAGATTAACCCTGGGGGTTACAGTAATCGTTTACACGCGCAGACGTAGTAAAAGACCATTGGCCATTACAAAAACGCAAAACCAATGCTTTTTGTTTCCTAAGTTTATTCGGATGTGCTTATTCGCCAAGGAAAAGAAACCCTAATTCTATTAAAACACATTACATTCTATGTCATTCGATGTTCCTCAAAGCGCGTGAAATTGCGAAAAGTAGTGAAATCCCAAAATTTTATTTAGCCCATGTTATTTTAATGGAGAAATTTACATTTTTTAAATTGCTATTTTTTTTTCTCAAACCAGGCATCCTGTTCACATTTGGGTTGTTGAATATGATAGAAGGTATCAATAAGGCACAAAACGCAAACTTTGGACAATTATTCTTATGCAAATTTTTATTTAAAATATCAAAACTTTTTAAAATGTCTGTAACTGCAAGAATCATCACAACTTTCATGTGTGAGTTTCACTTCCGTAAAGATTGGAACTTACTGATTATGTTTTTCCCAAGTGCGCATATAGCACAGATCAGCTGTTTTGTGCATAACGTGTGCGCATATTGGATGTCCAACTTCCTGTTACGTGACTTAGGCGTCAGCTCACTCTCTCAGCTGGCTGGCGGTAGCATACATAGTACATCAAAGGCTCAGGTCTATTCAGCTTTCTATAGAACAGCGGGATATTTCACCTGTCTGCCCTGACCGGCAAGGGGAACTTCTGCTTTACTTCCATGATTCAAAGGAGCTCAGACGATAGTTTATTAATTACTTTCTGTTTGGCAAAAACTAACGTTTGAGATCTACACATTTAACAATTTCACAAAGAAAGATAGGCACAAATAAAACTTTCTTACATCTTTAAAGTTTGTCTTATTTTCATTCTTAGCGAGAGGCATCGGTATTAGGACGGTGTTAATCATTTTAGGCATTTGTCATTTTGTAAATAATGAACCAATTGTACAGAGCCTCTCTAAAAACCAACAAACAAACTAAAACAACACAGTACTGTTAACAAAAAAAACGGTTAAAAGAAACCCTTAAGCAGCTGTTTATGCCGTGGCTTATTGAAAAGGGAAAACGAGGGGGGAGGGACTGATGAGCCAATATTACCAGCGGATTAATGGATTAATGTGGTGTTTAGCTGACAGTCCAGTCCATTCAGCAAAAATTGAAAAAAAATTAAAAGATACAAAAGGAGAACCTTGGAATACTCTGAAGCCAATCGCTGATACTTGGCTTGTAAATCAGTCATTGTATCCCTTTGGCAGTATGTCACATCGTTTCTCAGTTTCTTCCCGGCTGCTGGCGGAAGTCTTCAGTCAGTTGACATGAAACAGAAGAGCTTAACCAAGGGAAATAAATCACACACTTACAGTAACATGGTAAAGATAACAAGCAGAAAAATCAAATTTGCGGCCTTTTTTGTTGTGGAATTGTTTTTGAAAAAGTTGTTTCGTTGGAAACAATTTTATTTTTTGCAATGGTTTATGGATTCTTATTTTTACTTTGGTAGGAAGATAAAATGTTTGCGATGACTATGATTGGAAATTCATTTTCGTTTCTGATAATCATTTAATTTTAGAACATCAAACTTATCTAATAATCTATTACATTTTCTGATCCTTTTATTTTCTTTCGTCTGTGTTCTGAAGGATTTAAGACGAAAAAAAAAAAAAAACCCGTTTAAAAATGCAACGCCAAATGTCAAATAGTGGCAGAGAACACGTGGTAATGTTTATCTTCAGCTATTTCTCGATGGTTACGCCCCCTAGCGGCACGACGAGGGAAGTAGAACAGATGACATGCGGCGGATAACAACGATATCATGCGCCGAAGGACTCGCTGTTTTGTATTATTTTCATCATTTTGGTTGTTTGGTGTAGTTTACTACATTTACACAACAACAAATTCTGAGGTAAGAGCGGTGCTTTTGCATATTTATGAAACTTTTTACCGTTGACTTGTTGATTTTCTAAGTTTTTGTAGCACTGTTCGATGACTTATGTGCAGGGGCGAATCGACCAAAGCTCCCCAGCCTGGGTTGAGTCTTGGCGGCAGCTGATTTCCAGGCCGCGTTATCTGTTAACTGTTAACTTTACTTGCTCTTTAAGTCAGAACAGAAGTATTTGTCTTTCTTAAGACTGTAAATGCATCCTCAGAACCACAGTACATGCATTGGAAATGGAATAAGCTAATTTAAATTTTTCTTCGTGCCAAGTTAGATTTTCTTTCGTGTCAACTTACATGTAGATTTTCCTTCCTGAAGAGTGTTGAGTTTAAAATGCGTTTAATTTTTATTTTAATTTTTTATTAAGCCCAGTGCCTGTCCCCACTTTGGCCGTGTTCATTTATTAATATGTTATATCCCCAATGCAGTACTGGAGCAAGGTGTAGGGCTTGTGTGGACACATTCAGACTATGTTACATAGTTTGTTGGTTTGTCCCATTTAACTGTTTAGGGAGTAAACACGGCAAGAAATTGAGCACTGTAACTCCTTCATTGACAGCACACATCTGTGGCATACTTAATTGAATACGGGACGTTTGGGATTAGAAGAAATCAATTAAAGCCTTCCGTTTTGCTGATATGTTGTGTAATTTTAGTATTTTTCTTTTGAACATCTTACAATGAGTTTCATTTGATTAAGTCCTTTTTATATTGGATGTTTTTTGAACTAGAGGTGTTCATCTTGCACATGTAAGTTTTACTTGTTAAACATATTTATACATGTGAGTTTAATTCTGAATCAGCATTTCCCTCTCCTCCTTCCAGTTTTACGCTGTGACTGTCTTGATTTGAATTAAAGTTTCAAATGACTGTTATGTTTATAAAAAATATATAGGCCTACCGGTAATTTGATTTTTTTTTTATATTAATTAAACAAATTAGATTTGATCTCATGTTAGAAGAGATCAATTTTTAGAACTTATAAAGAATCCGTGTTCTATTCAGAAAATTTCCTCGTTCTTATTTAACTTTTTAGAAGAAAAAAAATTATGGGCGAGCAAGCGTGGTTGTATTTAACATGTGAAAGATTGTAGTGATTTCCAGGCAACAGCTGATTTTTTCTTATAATTTTCCATGTACAATGCAGAGATGATGGCACATTATGAAATTACATTATAGTAATAAGCCTTTTGATATTTTGGAGAGCCCGTTTGTGGTGGCATGGTGCTCTATATGTGCTATGGGGCATTAGCTACAAATGTAGGAGGCTGAGCAGTTTGTGGTGTACTGTTTTCCATACTTCTAATAATCTTGTGTTGTGTCATGTTTATAGCGGCTAAGCCAGTGACAGTGGTATCAATGGACTCACTGGTTTTTGCTGCACCCATTGGGCTGGAACGCCGTCATAAAACCTTGACTACGGCGTAAAACCCCAATCAAACAAACAAAACAAAATCATCATTTGACATATGTATAATCACTGTGAGTGAAGTAGCATTAAGTGTGTTGAAAAGTAAACCCCAATCAAACAAATTAAATTTCTTATTAATGGTCGAAGAAAAGAAAGTAAATGTACATTGTATGTGACAGAAACAAAGGTTAAATGTCAATGATGTTTCTTAAATGTCACGATATGTAGCCTGTCAACCAAGGTTTTACTTAGTACTGATTGCTATTTCATCTTTGATGAGTTCATGACATAGAAATATTTGTATAAGCTTACAAATATTTTTGAGCATGCTCAAAGACACTGATTTGATCTAAGGAGTTTGGATGGGGAGAGGAATATTGGTACATATATTTGATAAGGCCTTAAAGTCAAAATCAGGGGGCGGTAAGATAAAACTTTTTCCACAAATTTCCAATAGAAAGGGACTTCATCCTGGGTAAGTCTTCCACGATGCGACTTCATTTGCTGTAGCTTGTGTCTGGTGGCTGGTAGAAACTTCTTTGTCCTGAGGCTCTCTGGAGCCAATTTGTTGTGGTGTCCTACGAATGTCCTTTGGAGTCATGCATATTGCCAGTGTTGTAAGAAAGGTGGTTTCCTTTATAATTTAGATTTGTGTATGTTTGGGTATCTTAATCTATTAATATTCATGTAATGTTTGTATTAATATCAGAGTGTTTTAACTTCATGTAGCAACAACAGTATGGTCTTTTGTTCTAATATTTTATGATTTTGCAATGTATGTATGTTTGTTTGAATATAATTGTCTGGCTTCAATTATAATTCCTATATATTCTTGTACATGTCACTACTTTCAATATCATGATCTATTGTTCACTGCTGACGTCAAAATATTCAGTCAAAGTAAGTCTTTCATTCTTCGGAGTTGCACAACTGTATTATGTTAAGATTATCAGTGGAACTAATGGGTTTATAATGATCATGATCAATCAAGTCATAGAATAATGTGAAGTAAGATTTACAGCTTCTAAAAACAAGATGAAAATGTTGATAACAAAATTAATTTTATTCAATATTGAGTAGGCTACACGCAATGTAGTTTTGTTGTTTTTTGTTGCAATGAAAATATTGACCTTCAATATTGACTCGATTGAGCAGTTCTAACGGAAAAGGTAGGAAATTACCAACGGCATTATGAAAAATTTTGTTTAATGATTAAAAAGTTAGAAAGCCCAGAAAGTATCCTGTATATGGAGAAGAAAGGAGCCCATTGATCTATGTCAATTTGTAAACTTCCCAGTACCTTGTCGAACAGTTTAATTACATTTACTGGTAGTGTTAATAATGCATGTAGAATAAATGATCTAAGACAGACTTTGTAATAGCAGAGATGTTATGACCATGCTTGAGTGAACCTGATTAGTCAATGACCCAATTAAGACTTTATTTAGCAGCAGAGCTAATTACCATACTAATGACAGGCCTTTGGTGAACAGGGTGAACAGGATTTCACACGATTATCTAAATTCATTTTAGGAGATTGTTTCACAAAGCGATCTTAGGCTACGTTCAACGTAAATACCATAGCGACCAGTACTGGAGGCATTGTGTTGTCATGGTAGTTTTGTTCAACGTAAGCTAAGATCGCTTTGTGAAACGGACCCCTGACTTATAGGTTTGAGACAGATTTTGACAAGACTTCACACAACGATAAAGCAAACAAGAATCCCTTAAAAAGGGAATTTTTACTACTTTTTTGTGTGCTGTTCTTATTTACTATATTAAATCAAGATGATTTTATTCTTATTGTTTATTTTATTTACCATCACCTTGAAAGGTTTTAATTATCCTCACGCAAATTAATAACCACAGAAAGGGCTCTCTGTACTCCAAGCTATGACGTACACGTATGCGTAACTCGCTTGCTACGGGCGGGAAATTTGTAACTGCCCATACATTTCTATACAATTTTTAAACTTCGCAGACATTTTTTAACACAAGCTAAAGTTCCGAGCCCCTACGCATACGTCATTAAATCTCTCTTTCTTGATTTATTAATTAAAGATAACAAATTGCAACATTTCCCCAGTGGTAAACAACAATTTAAAATCTGTTTCGTTGTTTGAAAGTAGAATTTTATTTATGATTGCCCCCTTTTAAACATGTTTAAGTTTCAGTCTCCAAGATCAAAGGTCAAGGTTGCTGTTTTTGTAAATAAATATTTTGTTAACATTTACCCATTTCTTTACTCAAGCGTCTTTAACCCTGTGTCGCTTCACACATAATGTCTTTGTCAAGTTCGCATTTTAGGGTCGTAGGGTTTAGGCCAAAGTCATTATGGCTTTTTTAAAAGTTTATCAGTCCAGCGGTTTTGTCCCAAACTCATCAAACAATACAATTGTCTTTTATAAACATGTTACCAGCAAACGTAAAAGGGTCGTGGGGTTGAGAGGTCATTAAAGCTATTTTATAAAGAAGTTTGTCACCACTGTAGCAACATTTAAAATGAAAATAAAAATATCAAAATCCCTAAAAACAAATTCACGCTTCAGTGGCCTTGATCAAAGGCTATATTTTAAAAACTTACTACGTGTACATCTCGGCATACGGCTGGATTTCTCATGAATACATCTATCAATGAAATGTTTTGACAATAAATAGCCACCAAAATGTACAAAGTGGTATGACAATGTAATCTGGTTCAACTGCAGTGTTCAATATTGGCTAGAACGGTTCTTGGAATTCAGTCGGCGCTTAAAGTTATTCTTTTGTTGAGATTAATTATGTAAAATTATGCTTTTTATATTTTTATTTTCACCTGAATGCACACAATTTGTACATGTACATACATGTATGTATGATAAACCGACAAACTTAAAACGATAAAGACATTTGTCATATCAAATACACTTACATGTTTTGTATTAATGAAAGTTGACCATTCCATACTCTAAGATTTATTTTTACAGCAAAATGTGTCAATAATAAAGAAAATATTTCTGATTTTTTATTTGTTTCTTTTTGATTGAACACAGTAAGAAAATGACCTTATTTAGCCATATCATCACATCCAATTGATCTAAACTGAACACCTACATGTATGATAGTCATTCATTCTATATTTGTTACAATACACGTTAGATATAGATCATATACCCTAAATCCTCAACAAATTCAACCTCTAACTTTAAGGTCACAAATTTTAAGTAAATTTAGTGAATGTTTAAATGTGAATTTGGAACTAAAATTTATATTTTCTGATAATTTAAAATCTGAGCTTCATACAAATTTCAAAATTGCAAGTCTAACCTTCTTACCCTTTGCATAAAATGTAGTTTTATAAGTTGTAAAGGGGGTCGAATTTGTCGAGCATTTAGAGTAGTTAGCTCTTAATTGTTCAGGGTATATTTTGGATGTAAAAAGTAAGTATTGTGTTAAGAATATAAGAAAAATATTTCCTTTTTTTAATATTTTTTTATATTTCTGCTTTAGTTCACTCAGGTCACCGATCTTCCTTAACCCTGAATATCATTAATTATGTTAAGTAAATCAGGTGGTCTCCTGCATGCCTTAATTATCCATGCATAAATATGTATTATGGAAATTTTAATAGTTATAATATACGTGTAGTTTGTGCTGTTTGTGTCTATCACTGTCTATGAATAACCAAAACACAGACAGTGCTATTACATGTATGTCTAGATATTTTTCTCCTAATTTTAATTACGAAATTATGTCACAGCATTATTGTAACGGAAGTTGAACTATTAAAGGTTCATTGTTCCCAGTTTGCCAGTGATCATGATACTTTTAACTTCTTATTTTCGGAACAATAATGAAGTTATTTGTAGAAAATCAAATATGAAATAAAAGTTGCAGAGTGTTCTTATATTTAAATACATGTAGGCCTCTCTGTATGTGTGTACAAAGGGGCCCGCGCCGTGGCTCAGTGGTTAGCGCGTCTGACTGCAGAACCTCCTTCGATGTACCGCACGGGTTCAAGCCT
>JAVFBZ010046455.1:0-10420 GCA_032466195.1 Katharina tunicata
TCAAAATCTGAATATTTCATGTCGCTTAACACGAATTTCCACAGAAACGCGCCACAACGTGTGTTAATTTTGTTTCAGTATAGTTGGCCATGTTGTCCCATTCCAGAAGCATTGAGAAACATAATCATCCATAGCCATTGCACACAAGAAACGATATTTCTAAAAAACTCCACACTTTCTTGTGACATTTCACCTATGGGTTTCTTTTTTGACAGAGTATATGTCTATTCTTTATGTTTACTGAATCTCATAACCCTCTGAAATATTGTGAGTCATGGCGGGAGAGGCGATTCTTTTTTAAAATCAGTATTTTTCTTAACGGAAAATAAAAGTCCACCAAAAACTTTCTAGAAAAAGGTCTCTCTGAAAAGTTCCATTGTTTTATGACAGGTTTACGGTTTTCACAATAAATCAATAATAAGTGTGGACAAACTGACAAAAAATGCATTATCTTATTTCCAAGGGGATTAATTTAATCTCTAAAGAGACCAAGCAGGAGATCAATTAAGTTTTACTGAATATTCCGTGTTAGGTTTTGTTTGACTAACACTATAACTATGTGGCTAACTTGTGTTTGTGAATATTTGGTTATACAAGTTATTGATACTTGTAACCGGGTAAAATATTTGTGACTTATTGTATCAAGGGAAGTAACTCGAATTGCCATTTTTCACTTCCTTTGGTCGTACCGTTTGGAAGGCTGGAGTTTTGATGAGTTCCATGATGTAAACGCTTGAGTTAGTAATTATTACATGTTATATAAGGTTCATAGAAACTTATGATTTATTTAAATGTGTCATAGTATCTTGCTGAAATAATAGTTTGTTCATAAATATAATATTTTAGGATAAGGTACCTCAATGTTGAAGATTTGATTGAACTGAATTTAACATTATGTTGTTGTTGCAAAATTGATAATGCTGATAGCCGATATGTTTTAATTTGTAAGTTACGCGGTAGCGTGACATTGTTTTATGTGTTATAATTTAAGTAGTTCGATGAGTTGTATTATTAGTATAAGTATCTTATGGTACCGTACGATTGTTTTAGAATTTAATCACGATGATGTTCCGTTGACAATGTACAAGTCTGATGTACGGGTTACATGGATATGGCTTTTGACAGACAACTAGTGTAATACTTCATAGGGTTGGTATATGCCAGTTGATTGCTGTCACAGTACGGGTAAGAGTTCTGTTTTAGATAACTTGTTATGCTTTGTCAAGCATAGTTCCTCTAAATGTGACTTTAAATGGCATATTGTATTGAATACTTGTTTAAGACGTAAAGTGTAGATAACCTTTTAGATATCTATCCACAAATCTACTGGACGATTAAGTGTTGTAATTAAGATGTTTCAAACTGATCTGATATACATGATGTTGATAAATATAAAAGTTTTGAGTGACCAATAATGTTTATCGTTAATCTTAAGTAGTAACGAGTTAGTCTGTTGCTGGAGTTGGATAGTTAACATTGATATTAAATTCTTTAAAATGCAATGAGTATTAAAAATATGTATTCCATTTGAATTGTTGAGTTTTAAGTGACATGAGTAGTGAACTCATATTTTCGTACAGTTTCATTAAATTGGAATGTTGTCAAGGCTATTGAAATAGCTTATATATACATATATTATATCACATGACTGAATAATTCATGTGTCGAGAGCACATTGTAATATTTTTATGATCAGTGCGAATATGATGTTCGCTGTAATTACAGTATTCATTAATTGTTGTCTTCTTGCTTTAAACATTTCCTATTGTTCTTCTTCAACTCTGCCGAACACTAGTCCAAAACACCATTCCTTCGTATGTCTAGTTTAATCGTTTCAATTTCTTCGAAGTAAATTACACTATTGTATTACATGTATTTTGTAAAAGGTAAAATTGTAACGATTCTTTTTTTGTTTTGTTTTCTTGACAGCTTCTTGCTGTCCCTTATATTTACCCTTTAAAAGCCATACTTACTTGTTTTGTTTGGAAATAAATAAATTGGATTGTTCATCCAGAAAACGGTGTCGTTACTTACTACCGGCTACATACTGATTGGTTTTTCTTCCTATTGTTGATGACTTTTTTATTGATCAAGGGCAATTTTATCTCGAGCTCTGGAACACATCTGTCGGTCATATGTGTAGATCGATCTCACCAGATCACATGATATATAGTGGTGAAATCGTGCAGTAACGTTGCATGTCAAACAATACGCCACTCTCGCTTGTTTTTCTGGTCAGAGTCAACCATTGTCATTATATTGATAATAAATTCGGCTATTAGGCCTGTTAAATAACAAGCGACGTTTGTTCTCGAAAGCTTTGTGTAAACAGAACTAGCAAACAATTAGTATTGGAAATTAATAGAGGACATCTTGTTACCGCGCCTACGTGGAGCTATGTCCTCTACTGGGAAGGCAATATAGTGTGACAAGAGTACAATACACTACAGTTCGGTCCTAAACACGAAACAAATATATCAAACGGATCATTACAGAAAGCACATTGGTTGTTACAAAAATGACATTAGATTTCTAAAATAATGAAATAAGTCTCATTTTTCCTCCTTATAGGAATCGAAATAGATCGGCCAATTGTCTGAGAATTACGCCATCTAGTATTTAAATTGCCAGACATTTGGCCAAAGCGATTTGTTTGATTGTGATTTTACGCCGCACTCAAGGTTATTTCACTTGTATGACAGCTTGCCAGCCAAATCAGTGAAGGAAACTAGAGTAAACGACGCTGGGAACAAGCAAGACAAGGCCAAAACATTTACACACGGTTAACAAAACTGGACACCACAACAAATCGTCCTCCTTTGTCCCTTAGCCCAAAGAGCATCAGGCTACAGGAGGCTCCTACCCAACCACCCACCTGGACAAAGTGAAGAAAAAAAAACTAAATAACCAACGCGTAGACACCATCTTCTTTAGGTTAAGAAACGTGTTTTTCGAAAGAAGTCAAATATGGTAATAGGGTAATAAAGAAGTGTCTATAACTGGTTGGATGTTCCCCGTGACGAGAATGTTTCACATTAAAGAGAAACTTGCGTTTTTTGAGGCAACGTACTAAAAACAGGAATCATTACAAGGTCGTCACTGGACTTCTGAAATGAAATTTCCCTCCAAAAATTACGACCATCAATAAAAACCATTACCTAGTTTAGGCGGCATTTAGAAACTGGGTGTATAACAAGAACATGACGACTTGATGACCATGACGATGGATTTTCAACTTCTGTGTGTACTGATAATCGACATTTCGGCCTAGATGCTAAGACCCTTTCCGTTTAGGACCACTGCGTCTGTAGTTGTGATTTCATGACAGCGTGGATATGAGAACGAAAAGGTCAGATGAAAGGATTCGTTGCTAATAACTACTCTTAGAATCTACAAACAGTCGCCAACGCTGCCACAAAAGCATTGCTAACGTAACGTTTGTTTTATAACCACAGAATGGCGTCTCTATTTACTTCTGTTTTATTTTATCTATTGTATATTACTTATGTAGCGAAGGGCCTGAAGCACAACAGTTTAACACTCCGGAAAGTGGTTAAGCCTTAACCATAAGTGTACCACTGACCGACATTTATGTGAAATTGCCAATTTACCGGTCCACTAATATTCGATTGTCCCGACTTGGAGGAGTAACCTAACTATCTTGTTAACTGATTTGGCCTTGACCTGATTAGGTCGATGACCCTGTAAAGCAGTTCCCAGATTGCGCCGAATGTTGGAGATTCGTCTGGAAATTTATATCTTCTTGAGGGAGAGACAATAAAGTGACGAGATAAGGGTTGAGATAGAAACAAGACGGACTAAAAGAAGCCGTTTCAGAAAGGCATGAAATGTTACCTGCAAAGTGTACATAATAAGTGCTAAAAAAATCCTAAATCTTTTAAATTATTAATATTTTTAAAAATCTCTTTTTTGGACATTTCAAGAACTTTTAATTTACCGCTTTTTCGCTTTTTGGGTATAACAATCCGGTGCATTGGACAGATTCTAGTTGATAAATGTCGCAGATTGAGAATTCCTTGCTGGAAAGAAACAGGCACCAAGTTGCCATCAATAAATGACACCGTTCCACGGGTTTTATTCTCACGAATTTGTTCAAATATATTCCTCTTTTTTTTTTGATGAATAAAGTTCAATTGAATTCACTTCATTTATAGATCACACGGCTCAACATCATTCTTCAATATTTAACTTACCAGGACTTAGATGGTTTTGAGGGCATAATGATTCTGTGGTAGGTCACGTGACCCGGTGACAAGAATTTTATTTGTGTACGGTCAAAGCTCTAGGTGAACATTTTTTGGTTATTTTCGAATGGAACGTTACATTTCACATTGTTTGCGTTATCCTCGCTGCTTACCGTTAACGTTAAGCGCATTCATATAAGCGAAATCGCCTTGAGACGTATTTAAACATAAATCAATCATTCAATCACTGCTCACAGTCATATATCATCCCATGAGAGGAAATCGCGTTGTATCCTGCAGTTGTAATCTTGATTAGCGCCAAGAGTTGTCTCCCATTACCCTTTTCTGTATGTGAATAATAACACTATTTTTTTACCTAACAACATACTAGTTAATCTAATGAATCTTGCTTTTGTGCTAATCAAAACATTATTATTCATAACTGGAAATGATATCGCCGTAAAAAATTATTTAGAAAGCAGGGTTGTAAAGTTTTAAATGTGTGTTTTTAAACAAGTAATACAAGTGTGTTTAGCTCAAGTAACAATATAACAGTTTTTTTATCGTAGAAAAATATTAAATTACATCACAAGAGCCTTTTAAAACAAATAACGCGGATTATTTTTTTCTCTTTTAAAAAACGGAAGGCATTGTTCAGTCTACACACAGTAGAAAGGAGTTTGGAGCTGGCATCTTAATTTCTCCGTCTGAACATAATGTTAATGGCTGGAATCGCAGAACCTTCCACAATATAGCGCTTGATAAACCTGATGGCACCTGCGTATTCTTTTGATTCCAGATGTCTTCGCGTGGGCATCCGCGGCTAATTCTATGACTATCGGTGGATTGTATGTTTGTCCAGAATTCTCAACTTGAGCAAATCTACTATCGTCGACTTCTTTGTTTAACGTGTTAATGGCGATCTCTGTCAGGTCTGGTGGGGGGAAGTCGGATTGAACATCGCTTTGTTGATACTGTAAAATCCTTATTAGCAGTTGTTTCGTTGGCTGCAAAACCAGAGCAACATTGCAACTGTTTTAAATAGTTAGTGATTCTAAAGTACCACCACTGACAAAAACTTCTTAGATTTAGTGATATTTTATGTCTTTTACCAGGTTAGTAAACATTTTAACCAGATAATATGACACTCGTTTAAATTTCTGTTAGTCACGAATTTGTCTTGAGTTTTCTATCAGAAAAGCCGACAAGTCGTAAAAAGGTTATTCATTTGTCTATTGGTCTTATACAATTCACTATTAACGGAGTAAACGATGAACGGCTGAGCACAAAATTGGTTAACATTGAGATAGACAGGCATTACGTAACTAGAGTTTTACAATACCCAACATAGGCCCTCCATTTGTATAAAACGGTCCATTGATTCACTTCGGTGACGGGCCTTGTATGTAATGAGTATGCATTTTGAATATCGCTGTGAACTTCATAGCGAGGCTGCTGACGTCTGACCTGATTAATCGACCTACAGCTGTATGAGGAAATGTAAACGTAACTTCTCTTGATGCAAGGTAATTTCGTCTTAATGTTTTACTAAATAGTTCCATTTTATTTCTTTATTGTTTTGCTGTTACCTGTTCTTTGTCGATTTTTACTTGCGCAGAATGCACTTGATGTCCTATAGGATGCGTTTATCTACTTGCGATACAAGTATGGCCTGCAGCTGTTAATATACCGCTATACCTGTACGACTAATTACTATCTATCTGAGGGTCGTGGCGTTTTAGTCACATAGATAAGCAGGACTTGTCTTTAGCTGGTAAGATCCTGTATCTCTCACAGCCAAGACTGTTGTGCAGTATAAACATATATATATATAGCTATTGGGCTTAAAAAATGGCCAGTCATTACACAAATGTCGATAATCTGAGGGCACGGAAGGTACCAGCGATGTTGAACTTTTTTTTTTTTCCTTTAAATGGATTTCGTTCACTTCGTCCATAATCAGTAATAGCATTCACTGTTTGGTTTTGTAGAAATTAATACATATTATTAGTACAAATTATGGTAAGATTTTCTTTTAATAAAATGCATTGGTTTACAGAGCTTTAAAAAGATATCAATTCTCATAAGTAAAACGTAACTCTCTTTTCTTAGGTTGTGGATTTAGGTACTACTCATTATTTACTAAGTTGACGATAATTCTGTTTTGGTACCGTGGTTTGCTTTATTGAATTATGCTGAGGTGTCATTGTGATTTATTAATTTGATACAAGAATACAGAAATACGTCAACGTAAGTTGCGATACAGCCAAACTCCTAGTCCGCTCATTCAATACTCTAGACCGAGGGATTCCTAAAAGTGAAGTAGAATATATTTTGTCACGAACATGATCAGATCTGATGAGGTCAATGACCCTGTTAAGAACAGATCATAAATTCAGTCGACGTTTTTATCTTACACTAAAATCGTTTGATTATTTTTATCTTCTTCGTGGAAAGATAATTTAGTCCAGTAGATAGGATTGAGAACCTGGTCTGTGTGCTTGATGTTTTCTTATGTTGCCAGCTCTTTAAATCTAATGAACGACTACATGTTTTGACTAAAATTGTGTTATGAGACAAAAAGGTTTTATCCAACAAAAAATGACTAAAGAGGGGATAGACATCAAAAGTTAATTGATTTTCTTTATAATCTTTGCGTATTTAGGAGTTGTATTTGCGATGGTCAGATAATGCATCTATTGCTCTTCATTGCGTAATGGATTTCCATAATAAAACATTCTGATAAGCAGCGCGAGAGTTTTTACACTTCAGATAAGTCTGTGCAATAAATCATATTGTCTGTGAAGTCTTACGTTGAATATTTGGTGTCAAGTTTAAAAAAGATGAACGCTGACAAAATATTGCTGGGACAAGGTGGTTTACTGACACTTCTAAATGTGTTGTTGTACAAGCGTGGCTAATTGATTTGTTGGGTTCTGATTTCTTTGCTACTTTTGTATCAAGGCCCATGTTGTATGTCCCTGTTAATTTAATCCTCTGATGCCTTTCGTTCAAATGAGTGGATCGATCTTCTGAGACCACGTGAATTAACGTGATGAAATCTCGCAGTGACGTGACAAATAATATAGTAGCCTACATGGGGCCGGATTTCATTGGTTTGGCGAAATCTAGCAAGAGTTGTATATAAGTATGTTTTGGTTATAGAATTAAACCTTAGCCATTCGAAACTTTCAAACTGATTACTGATTATGTTTTTAAACTTACGTAATTTGTTGGCCTTTAGAATAATTGGTTTGCCACTCCAAACCAATTTATCTCTGTTATCTATCTATTGTATACCGGATTTTGTTAAAGATTTTGTTCGCCCTGTAGAGTCTATGAAATAATTCATTAATTTGTTTGCTAGGGTATTTGTCTTTTATCTATTCTTACTAAATCGAATAACCTTAAATATTGTAAGCCGTGGAGAGAGAGACGACTCTACTGGAAAAGCAGGATTTATCTTAAAGGCCAACTGAAGTTTGTCTACAAATAGTATCTGGAAACATGTCTCTCTCAATATGTTTACATTCGTCGTGTTTTTATTTAAATAAGGTTTACACTTTTCCTCACAAATCAATCTTAAGTGTATAGATAAACTGACAAAAACAGTAACACATCATCTGAATTACGATTTAATCAATTTTGATCTCTAAACAGACCGGATGGAAGAACCGCCCAAGGTGCAATGATGATTTTATCAGCAAGCGAATGGGCAGACAAGGGAATTGTCTGGAGCCTCTGGCAAGACTTAACTCAAACAAATGATATTTGGTATTCATTAATGCAATTCGTAGAAATGTTGTTGTCAAATTATCAAACTAGTATTTTCGTTCATCGGAAATATTTTAACTATATTTTCTTTTCTTGTTTTAATGAGGAAAACTCATCTAGCAAGACTTTATGAAATTGGATTATTTTATTTTGGTAGCGATTATCAAAAGTTCGATAGCTTAGCTTTTCTGAATAATGGCTAAATAATGCGTATATTGTTCTCTATTGCTTTATGATACTCACATCCAAATTAAATTCTTCACATAACATAGACACTTCATGTTGTGAAATTGAATTAACACAAATATCTTTACACAAAAGGTTATACTTTATACTGGATTAAAGAAAAAAAGTAAAGTGTGTTTTTCCTTTACGTCTTATTGAATATTTGGTGTTAAACTTTGCACGATTGGCAGTAACGTTGATAGAGTGGTTAATTGGTGTTTGAATACCTATTCAAGTTATCGATACTTACTGACTTTGCGTTGCAGATGTAAGGTTGAAAGCCGGACATAAGCATCGTAGACACCACTCGCAGACACTGCGGCCACCGGAAAGCTTCCCTTATATACCTACGTCCGACAGGGCAATATGAACATATAATGTTTATGATCTTAAAATATAAAATATTCTTGTGTTTTCATCTCTTTGTATGACTTAAAGCCAAGTGTTTGTCTGAGAGTTGAGACTTTCAAATTATCAAACCGTTGACACCATCTTTTGTGGGACTAAAACCTGTAACTGTTTGCAAAAAAAAGTTTAACTGCTGAAAAGGAAACGCTTATAACTGGTCGGCTGGTCGCCCTGACGAAAATCGTCCAAAATAAAGATAACAGTGTGTGTTTAGAACCTATGTACCAAAAACAAGGTTCACGACAAGGTCTTCTTAAGCGGAATTTCTCCCCAAGCATTTACGGTGGTCGATATGGACCGTCACGTCAGTAGTTGAAATTTCCCTACTGCGCAGATATGAGAACGTTAAGATGTGATGAAAATTGAGTTGTGAATTTACGACAGAATACTTTTTGTAATATCTTTGAAACACACGAATACTGGCCCACACTACCACAACACAAATGCTTAATATTCTGTTTGTTTTACAACACCAGAAAGGAGACTAAAACATTACTTATGTTACGAAGGCCCTCAATCACAATAGCATATAGAATCGAAGTGAGTCGTGAAAACATACTGTACTGACCGTTGTTGGATCGTCTGGATATTTATATATTTTTGATGGCGAGAAAATTAAGACAAGAGAAAAGAGTCGAGGCAATTAGATTGCAAATAAACAAGACGTGTTTTATAGAGCTGTAAGGGAGATTTTTGACAGATTCAAAATTATGACATTCCATAAAATCATTACGTCATCAAAACCTTGTTAAGATAAATGTTCTACCACCAACAAAGTTCATCACTCTCAGTTGGTATTTTTTCTTACAATCGTAATATAAATATTGTAACTCTTAGCTGAAATGAAAAATCTTGGCATAGTCGTATCTTTCGTGCGACACGCACTTGAAAAGTTTCACCTTTTTAGGTCGAGTCGTCAACTTGTAGTTTGGTTATACGAGTTATTGGAACCAATTGATTACTATAATGTCGATAAAGGTCACTTTCATCTTGAGTCCCTGTTAATTAAACCTTCTAAAACTCGCGGTCAGATCGGTATATTGATCCCGGAGATGACGCTAATAGTCACAGTTACGTGACGGATCATACAGTACGTGACGTCTGGTTAATTTTACTGGTCAGTTTTGACCAATGCTATTATTATGGTAATCCATTCTGTCAACAATGACTAGCTGACCAAATTGGTTTTTGAAGGCCCTTAAACAAACACAATCAGGACAACTGGGTTAGTATCGGAGGTTCTCCAGACGCCATCTTGTTTTGTTCCAGATGAGGCTATCTTCGGACTTTCTTTCAAGCAAAACCATACTGGATAAAAAGATCCCGTTTTAAAATAATAACACAAATGTGTGCAAGCTTTTCCTACTTAAAGTAGCGGTAAAAATAACAAGCCGAAAAAAACAACAGGATAACGAACCTTTACTCCGTCTCACATCAATGAAAACCTGAACATGTTGTATAGAAACCCCAATGAAGGCTACATTGTACACCAACGACTTAGAAAGCTTTTTTCAAGCGCATCACACAACTGGTTTGGACATATGTTCAGATGACCTAAGCATCTTTATGAAACTATTTGTGTTAATGTATGCCGATGACACTGTTATATTATCAGACACTGTCTCTGGTTTGAACTCTATGCTTGAAATCTACAGTAATTATTTTGAAATCTGGAGATTACGGGTAAATATTGAAAAAACTAAAATTGTTGTGATTGGAAGAAAACGTAGTACGGATGTCTTCCGTTTGAAACAGCATGTACTAGATATAGTAACAGAATTTAAATACTTAGGAATCACTTTTTGTAA
>JAVFBZ010046466.1:0-10420 GCA_032466195.1 Katharina tunicata
AAGAAAATTTTGCTTGCCTCCGCCGGGATTCGAACTCGGGTCTCTGGCTAGCAGGGCCAACGCTCTAACCGACTGATTATATAGATATATATATTTGTTTTTGATTGGTGTACGGTAAACAGAAGTGCGGGGTTTATTGATGAACCGGAAATGGTATCTTCCAGCCTGTTCACCATGACGATATAGTCATTATTGTCTGAAAAGTTCGACAAATCGTCCTAATTGAGTGAAGGTATATCATGCGGACTGGTACTTTGTTCTTAGTTTGGGATCAATTCTACCAATCTAAAGACAAATAAGTAACAGTTTCGTCAGTCAATGTAGCCAGGAAATATATTGACTGGTCAAAGATTATCAATTTATTTAGGGTTAGGGTTACATTTAAAGTTTTGATGATGACTTTCAATGTGCCATTCGTCTAGCAACTTTGTTCGGTTTACTAACGTGTTTTTGTCTTGTACTAATAAGAATTGGGTGAAAACATATTATTAACACATGATATCTAACCTATGGGCGAAGAAAACCATCCTCAACAATACTGGCACCACACACTGACACCACGCGACAAGGACAGGACTCAAAACAGGACGCCATAAAAAAAATTAGCTTACCATGCCCCTTAGCGCAGCGATCAGCAGCCTACGTCAAACAGTGGAAGGTAACACGTTTCAGAATTGCTATTATTTTATGCAATCTGGAAAATATTACCTACACTTCAGTTCACGATTGATTGAATAAATGGTGTTTAACGCCGTGCTCCGGGATATTCCACTTATATGGCGGCGGTGTATTCCAACAGTAAACAGTAACGCTCACCCAAATTTGTTTTAAATGAGCTTAAGTATTAACTTTGTTGGAAAGAAAATGTCCTCCACAGTGCTAAGCTTGTCAGCATGGATGTGAATAAGCTACATGCCAGTTTACGAAGATTACGAAAAGTTTCCAGAAAAAAGTAACAAAGTTAAATGTAATGATCCTAGAATTGATAAGAATAATCAATAAAACTGGTGTTCGATTGTATATTGATCTGAGCACAGTGGAACAACACTACATTGAGGCCTGATTGATTGATTGATTGATTGATTGATTGGTTGGGGTTAACTAACAACTCAAGGGTATTTCACATGTATGACAGCAGTATTTTGAAATATTGAAAAAATGCTGTTACTCGTGTGATAATCAAAGACAGCACGGCAAGGCTTGGAACAAACTACGAGTGTATAGCCAGGCAGAGATACAAAGAATATAAGAACCTTCCGAAACTTTGGAGTCGACAAAAGGTGCTTAAACTGCAATCTTTAACGACAAGTGAGCTTTTGATAACTAAATAAATAGCACAAAAAAAACACATTAAGTTTGACTGATGCCTAGTTCCATTAGGTGCATGCCTTTTGTTTGTGCACATATTGCTTATGTATATATGGCTAGTTTAAGACCCTAGCAATTTGTCTACAAACGTTTGTCAAATATGCTTTACATGCCATATAAATTAAAGTAGTGGTTAGTAAAATGGAATTTACGGATTATGGGATTTAATGCAAGGATAACTCATGGCAAAACATGTTTCTCAAATTAATTATCGGATGATCGGACCGTCTACGGTCATTAAATACTTGTGTGTCATCATTACGTTGATGGGTAATTAATGATTATTGAAGGTTGACTAATTGATTTGTTTTGCATCCCAGAATCAATGACCATAAAACATGTATACGAAAATACTTCAACTATTCTAGTTTCCAAGGTCTCAGTTATTTCAACACGTCATTATGGCAAGCAATATGAAACGTAAAGAAATATGCGGCATTTTGACAAACAACGGGAATACGACTTGATTATATAGACTAACCATATACTTGCGCCAAGATATACAAGATAATTCTTTTGTTGATTTGCGTTCCATGGCGAGAAACCACGATGATACAAAAGTGCATTGTTTGGGTCTGTCTGGAACACTTGGCAAGGAAAGCACGAAGTTTACTAACAGTCCGGAAATGATGTTTTCTTGTCTTCTCTCACTGATGGCTTGTCATACTGTCTGAGGATAGGTTCCTAGCACTGTATCCGTGGCAATCATCGTGCCATCGGTAAGGCAAACTTGGAAAGATAGTATTGTTTGCTCCTTTGATTGGGGTTTTAACTCCATACTTTAGTTTTTTTCGCTCATATATCGGCTGCCCATCTAAAGGATGAAGGAAACCACCCTCAACACTGCCAACAGATTTCGACGCAACAGTAGGAGTGAATACCGGACGCCACAACAGCTGTCCTTTAGTTCAGAGAGCACCATGGTACAGAAAACACCAGAGATACATGTGTGTTTTGTTATTGTAATAATAATCTATCTTATCCCGGAAAAGCATTCTGTTGAAGTATTTAAGCTATTCTTTATACCAAGTGGAAGGGGGATCTACGATTCTGAGACCTTAAAAGGCATTTAAGCAGTCAGGCAAAATGCCATCTTCCCCTGACTTTGGGACGATTACGTTTTCAAAAGTTTTCATTAATAAGACAAATGTAATATCAGAGAACGGATACCGATTGTTCAGCAAAATATTAAAATAGTCTAGTACTTGACTGCGGTATTGCTCTGAGTACACATATTGCTCTTCTGTGGGTGGCTGGGTGCTTCCTGTGCCCATAAGCTCTCTGAGCTAAGGGGTATCAGGAAGCAGATTTGTCGTCCTGTGCTGCTAGTTGTCCTGTCAATGTCCTGTCAATGTCCTGTGGTGTATTGTGTCTTACCAGTATCGCTAAGAGTGGTTTCCTTCACCTATTGGGCTAGCAGACCGCCATGTGAGTGAAATAAGCTTAAGTGCGGCGTAAAACACAAATCAATCAGCTAGTCTGACTGCTAAAGCACAATATCGAATTTTAACTCAGATTTTTATAATGAGTATAATCGTGGCTTAACTGAATGTAACGTTGTAATTTGTTTCGTTATGAGGCCGTTATAAGTTTTCTTTGCATTGTAAGAACACAATAGTAAGCGCTAGAAAGCACGATTCTTTGGCATAAGAAACATTCTCAAATAGAACGGTGCAAAATCGAAATATTGATTTCATATCTGGTCATATATACGTATACAAAGTATAAATGTCACTTGAACTAATGATCCATAGTTTTACGCCCATTGCTATTAGTGGTTAAACTTTAAGGGAAGTGAACCAAAATGTTACAAAAATATACTAACTTTATAAACCTTTATTTACTGCAATTATCAAGAAAATACTTCTGACCGTTCATTCGTCAAAACACAATTCTGAAACGTCTATATTATAGCCAATTCACTTGCACCCTAACAACTTTACGCTGGGCTGTCGAGATATGCTGTAGGGATATAAGTGAAATGCCCTCCAACAAGACGTTAAACATCAATCTGTCAGCCATCGGTGACATCAATTCACAAACCAATCGACTCTATTGGGCAGGGTTTGACCATAGATCTTAATGCGACAATCAAGGTATGGATAGCTTGTCTGGTTTGATTTTAATAAAACTGATGCAAAAACGCCCACGAAAAGACATTTTGGAGGCGGAGGCGTTGTGCCGTTTGGTTATCATATAACATTTTCGTTGTCACGAAGTTAACAGACGCATATAAATTATAAGATAGACAGATGTATTCGGTGTGTTGACAGATTGACTGCTTGGCCGTATGTTCGCTGACGGATAGGCCTTTTACAGCAGGAATCAGCCTCGAAAAATCTAGTAGAATTAAAAAGTAGAATTGGTACAAATGTGAGTATAGGCTTATATAACCCAGAAAATAAGAAAACTAATCAATAGGAAAAGTTCTTTGACCACGAAGTTTTCAAGCTTTGTACAACACATGGTAGGCCTATTCTGTATTTCGGGTTTTCACATGAATCACTTGAATTATATATATTTTCACCAAAAAGAAAATCTTCCGTTAATTCTGCCCCCAGATTTGAAGGCGAATGAAGTTGAAAGTCTGATAAAAGTTTTAAAAACTGAAAATTCTGCCAGAAATTTTAATTGGAAATGTGTCAATCTGCTGTCACAGCTCAGACACACTTTGATGTACTCCGAGTCAACCGTGTTAGCCACACCCCTTACAACGTTCAAACTGTTGGCTCGTTACAAACAAGGTCATTCGCCGCGGCTGGATTAAACTCTTCGTGAGCAAATATGGCCAGCCCTCTTTCCGTTAAATTCGAATAACTGCTACATTTCTCCTCGTCCGTACAAGCTTTGTTCCCCATCAATAATTTTTATTTTAACTTGACTGTTTTAATTTTTGAACTAACATCAAATCTTGTTAAAATCAAAGCAAACGGAATTAGTTGAAAAATCCAAATTGTATGAGGTGTTGGTCTACTGTCAGTTCGTTGTGAAGACCTTGTTGTCTGAAAACCAATTCATAATATGATCACAGCTGATCAACTGGCTTTGCACTCTTAATTATAGCCTAGCGTGCCCGACAGAAGCTTTACCAACTTCCGTCAGAGCGAAACCATGACCACCTACATATTTACTAACTTTCTTATGCGACATAGAATAAGGGAAAATCGGAACAAGGAACACACGTTAGTGTAGAGAATATGTTTTGGCTTTCATCGGTTGCCGTCATGAGTTAAGCCTTATATATCTGTTTTTGTTTTATATGTTACATATGTACATAAACCATATGGTATATGATGATTGCATAATAAAGCTGAAATATATTAGCTACATCAACATGACATCATAGTTAGGAGTTTCTCTTATTCAAGTTTACTCTACACTGATCTGTTTAATCACTGGCTTTATAAATTCAGAATTGTTACCGCTGATCAGTTTGATGCAGATTTGATTCAAATTCATGTTCACAAATTATTTTAACCTTGTATCTGGTACGACGTCCCATTGGTGGCGTCTTTCGGTCTTCTTCTCAATGGTTAGCTTCTGACAATGCATGATGATGCTATAGCAGGACACGGCAGTATCATTGTATCGACTAAAAATGGAAAATATTCCTGTTAAAGGGGACTGATCAATCTAACATACTTTGTCCTTCCTCTTATTTTCAGATAAATATAATCTAGTCTGCGTTGGCGTAGCCTGCAATCTGTATCCAACACGAGAAACAAAGCTCGCGAACATGCAATATGTAATTAGGCGAGTGACATATCTCCAACTGACCTAAATTTATCCGTTTTGCGTCTAAGATGTCAAACTTTACAATACGATTGAGTTAAAAGCTAGACATTTGGTTATTCTTTTCAGTAAACAAAAATCCCACACCTACAAATAGATTTAATGTAAAAAATTAAGATGTCGATTTTAATATCTGCACCCGTTCATACGAAAGATAAGTGCGTCTTGAATCATATTAAACACTTGATATTGAAGTCAACCATTTTTGGCGAAGGCGATTGAACCTTAGCAGTGCCTCAACAGGGCCTCAAACTTGGGAAACTTCAGAGAAACAGTTTTACAGACAAGATAGCGTTTGTTAAACAAAATTCACGCATGTACATGTGTAATAGCAGATATCGGCCCATCTGCAACATATAATTGCCTCGAAAAACATAAGATATTATGGATATTCAACTTCTGGTATATTTTTTGGCGCAAAGTATCGGCCTAGTTGCTAAGACCGTTTTCAAGCAAATTTAATGTTAACAGAGCTTTAATGTTTGCTTGAAAACGGTCTTAGCATCAAGGTCGAAACTTTGTGCCAAAAATATACCAGAAGTTGAATATCCATAATATCTTATGTTTTTCTAAGTGTCTGTATTTCTATATGCCTCTTACAGAAGATATAATTGCCTGTCCCGAAGTCAGGATATGTCGTGTAGTTAGTTGATCATGAAATGTTGGTCTCATATTTTAGTCCTTCTAGTTAAGCACGGAAAGTTAAAAAAATCCTGTTCTTATTCTTATCCACAGTCGGCAGCGACTTTGAAGGCGAAGGTGATGTTAAAAGGTAGTGGGTGGAGAAAGTAGAATAAAATTAAAGAAACTCCGAATATTAAAGTCATGATATATATTCTATATTTCGGCAAACTATGCAGCCAACTTCAGGAAAGTACATACTAGAATTAGTTTATATTGGTTTGGATGGCGCATTCAAATCTATTTAATAGATTTATGCGCGCCAGTACTTTACATTGAAATTTGCCTGCATATGCTTTATATGCTATACTAGGATTAAAATATTTATGACATACAATATGTATGACATAAGTATGCAATGAGAATGGATAAAGTTAGATAGTTAGTACTATATTCAATTGTTAAATATGTAAATTCAAGAGAGAGTGTATAAATAGATATCACAGATATATAGATTGGAGATAGGTATATAAATAGATATCACAGAGTACATCAGATATATAAATGCAGGAAAGCATCTAACTAGACTTCACAAAGTATCACAGATATATAAATTGAAGACATGTATAAATAAAGTTCAAAATATAGCACAGGTATGTAATAACGTCATTGCACATATATATATATATAAAACTACTAGAATGAGCACAGTAAGCTGTATATATACATACATGTAACAAAGGGTACAGGAGAACAAAACATGTTAAACAAAGAATACATTCACATAAAAGTTCTTGCAGAGAATGATTTAGAAGTTGAATAGGACAGCAGAATAGAGTGTGTGGGGGTGGGGGAGGAGAAGAGTTGGCGACAAAGGCTTGGAGCATGAGATTTACATGCCATATCAATTACGTGAAATTAACAAGATCTTCTTTGATCTATACCTTATGTTACATGTATGTATATATAAAGGTTACTTTGCTCATTCTAGTATGTACTTTCCTGAAAATGGCTGCATAGTTTGCCGAAATATAGAATATGCATCATGACTTTAATATTCGGAGTTTCTTTAATTTTATTCTACACAAAATTGATCTGTGGACAAGTCTCATTTTGGAGGAGAAAGTATCAAAGGACTTTCACTCTTCAAGTTATACATTTGTTCCGAAAATAATTATTATATGTTGTTATTACTATTATAATATATTATATATAATGTTATTATTGTTTCTTATTTTAATGTTTAACACGCCGGACGGAACGGATTGCGCAATGACTTCTTTAACATCTAATAAACTAATTTGATTTTTCAGAGACGTATCAGTGCTGAGACATTTCGTTGAGCTAAAAGTATCAAGTAATGTATTAAAACTAGTTTATGACAAAAAATAAATGATGTCTGAATAAAGCCACTTAACAAATAAACGTTAATAAATCAATGTTTAACTACTTAAAAAGATGCTACTTAGCACCGCCCCCACCCTATACATAATGCCGTAACACATTCGCTGAAGGGTCAGTCCCTTGTCCAAAGGCATCCCGAAAACCGCTATCTATTTTGGTATTGTCTCTTCCTGCCAGTTTAGGACAGGAGTAATAAGTCGGAAGTTGTATCTTCTCACCTTGATAATAAGGTTTCAATGTGGTGAAAAGTTGGCCTAAATACGTCCAACTAGATTAAGAAGAAGTTCAATCTGCTAATTTCAGTTTTGTCTGTCATCGATTTGACGTCGACAAAAGACTTTAAAGTGTTACGAATTATTATTTCAGTATATTTTTTATCCTATTCAGCTCATCCACTGATAACAAATGTCTGTAGAGTCATTCTAAGGGTTGATGTTATGATGACAGGGTACCGTAGCTATGTTTTTAAACTGACTTGTTTCTTTGACAAATGCATCAGTTTCGCACAGTTTGTGTAAAACAGAACAGAATTGGAATTACATTAAAATTAGCTTTCAAAAATAATTAAAACAGTACATATCCAGCTTAATTCAACGCCACAAAAGTGGCTAAGTACGTATCTACTTTGTAAGATAATCTACAGCAGGGCGCATTATGTTAGCGTACAAAGGTGTCCTTCATCAAAGCCAGAACCCATTTTCCGATTGTCTTGGCCGTCAACAGTGTTCGATTTAGAGGGGCACTGTGTTTACTGACAGGCCGGAAATGGTATTTTCCCGTCTGTTTTACACGATGGCTTTATATTCCTGCCGTTCCTTCTGTAAACGAAATCACTCCGGTGAAAAATCGTCCAAATGACTCCTACTACATCAAACGAAAGCGCTACACTTAACAGTGTAGTCCTTTCAAGGAATAATTTAACTTCACCTTTGTCTGTCACCAATTCGGTGTAGACAAAATACATTAAGGTGTCAAGAATAGCATTTGAGTTACAGATGTATGTCTATCGTCTGTATCATTTGTATGACATTGGCTTAGCAAAATAACATAGTAACGAACTAAGTGAAACTAATGGACTATCTAAAATATGATATTCGTTTTGTCTACCTGTCGGCTCTGTTGAAAAAAACTAAGAGAAACTAACATTTATGAAGTTTCACCAACTTCATCAATGTTACTTTCTCTTACTTGTATCACGTAAAAAATGTGGTGGTAAAAAAAACATTTTTAAGAATAAAACTGTTTTGCGAAAATCCCGACATCCGATAATGGCAACTTGAATATATAAAACATGCTTATTTAACCTCCACACAAACTGATAAAATGTAAAGATCTAAATATATATATATATTGTTCCTTGGTTTAGGAAAATTATCAGAACTTGTTAGAGTATCGACAATACCATGTGAACAATTATTTTCCATAAAACGTTCCTCAAATAAAGCTCAGCATAATATTCAACAACTCGTGGAGTTTGTTTGTTTGAATCTTCAAAATGTACATTAATGCAATCGACAATAAGTTATTACATCAGTAATCTAGAGCCATCTGGCTAAGGTCAATAAGTTTCCTGATTATATCTATGCTGTCAATCTTAGCACTGGAGGAACATTATCTTTCCAAAACATAAAACGCTACAATGACTACACATTTTATGGTTGTGTTACAAGTCGCTGTATGCTCTTGGAAAACAGCGCCATCACATAAGTGAACAACCCTTGAGCACGGCGTTAAACATCAATCAATCAATCAATCAATCAATCAATCAATCAATCAATCCGATAACTCTGAATCTGTAAAGTAAAATAATTGTCTAACTGTGGTTTTTCATTCTCTTTAAAAGCTACATTTAAATATATTGAAGACAAATTTTGACAAAATATGACATACAATTACATGCATTTAGACAAACAGGTCTAATTATAAAAATATCGACAGTTAGTACAACTATTGCGATACACTATTGCATAACCATGAAACGAAAGATAGTTGATTATTGCAGCAGCATTTTGTGCGATTATTTGATAGATCGATGTATTGCTAGACCCATAGTATATTCGCCTAACAACACTTCCGAAACATCTTGACTACGGCGAATTAATAAAAACAGACATTTCTGGGCGTTCGAACTTTGTTATTGACAATTCATTTACTATTTGTTGACCAATACTATCACGCCCACGAAAACACATCTTGTTGGCGTAGGTTGATTGTACGTATTCTTTATGACCAATACACGTATACGGTCTGGTAGATGGCCAGAAAGTCATACTTCAAATCCCACAAGGCATGTTCAAAATTTACTCGTTGCTCAGGTCAACTGTGTGCATAAACAGACGTGGGCGAAAGAAATGCTGGAATTTAATTGTTTTATGTCTACATGTTTGCTGAGGGTACAATTCATTTTTCTCTAAAGGCTTAAGCAAAATACGTACATTTAAATATGGTACTAAATTTAATAAATTTAAATTAGGTGTAACATATTTTTCACGTCACTCCTAGAATGTCTGAATCTTGGCTGAACTCACTATCATATGAATATGTATGCGATTTATCCGAGAGATGTACAAGTTTGTGTTTTATATGTATTTGTTATATTGACTGATTGACTGGTGTGCTGGATGACTAACCGAGCCATACAACATAGCAGAAACTCGCCAAGTAAATAGTAATATAGCTAAAAATATTATTATAATGAATCTAAAATGAATCTAATTTCAGCATAAAGATCAAGTCCATACCTAACTGTCAAACTTAACAAGAGGATAGATTACGTTCCGGCCGTTCACTATTCAAACGCCTGATCTACCTCAGAGAGACCCAAACCAGGAAAGTACAAGTAGTTGTGTTCAATAAATACCATCCCTTTTTTAAAGCAGAGACACTGCTTTGGACAGACCACATTTGCCCATTGTATCCACCTATGGGTAACGATCGGTGTACAGAGTTAACTGACAGCACGGAAATGGTACAATATATATCCTTTATTGACTTAAGTATGTATGCTCATCATCACAATAGATACAAGGTGGTTGTACATAATACAAAATCAGTATAAAAGTATATATATGAAAACAAATTTCCAGCAATAAAAAGTGAATAATTTCTCAGCTGTGAGAATGGCTGAACAGGCAATTTTTCCTAAACTCAAACGCTTCGTAAATACACTAGTGTCCAAAAGAAACGATACCAACTTGTTTTCAAAATATTTTGTTACGAATTGATTTTTGTAATA
>JAVFBZ010046477.1:0-10420 GCA_032466195.1 Katharina tunicata
GTTGTGTGTACAAGCCGCCAAAGAAGGTCACTGAGATCGCCATCGATGCCACTGCTAATAATAACTTCGCAAACCAAGAAAAAACAACTCCGACTGAGGGGTTTGACAATCCCGGTTTAGATTTGTAATTTATTAGTCCAAAAAAGCCTTACCTCTGCGAATGCAAGTTGTTAAATGCTCAGACCGTTAAGCTTGTCAGTGATCTTTATTTTATTTAAATTTCCACGATGTGCAGATCAGTGGCCAAGACCTTCTGCTGGTCGCTGGCAGACAGTCCGACTGAGTGTTCGAACTCTTGAACTCAGGCGTTAGGGGGCCAGAAGTGTGCACTCTCAAATTTTTCTTTCTGAATTGAAAAAGGCTGGTTTTTGTAACTTTGGTTAACGGAAAAGACGATGGTCGTATTGTGTTGAAAGCATTTCCGTATTTTCATTTGTTTCATTCGTTTCTCTAATTCTGCAATCAATAAGGCCTCTGGGTATCTAAACGCCTCTCAGATTCTACAAATATAATTCTTTAATTTCATACTTTTTATCCCCCTCTGATTGTCGTGCAATTTATATGATTGTCACATCATTGATTTTGCGTTAAACTGACGGGCGGTTGGCGGGAGCTTCCTGTGCCCTGATGCTTTTGAGTTAAGGGATTCAGGAAGGTGGTTGACGGGAGTTTCCTGTGTCCTGGTGCTCTCTGAGCTAAGGGGATTGAGGAAGGTGGTTGGCGGGATCTTCCTGTGCCCTGGTGCTCTTTCAGTTAAGGGATTCAAGAAGGTGGTTGGCGGGAGCTTCCTGTGCCCTGGTTCCCTCTGAACTAAGGGGATTCAGGAAGGTGGTTGGCGGGAGTTTCCTGTGCCCTGGTGCTTTATGAGCTAAGAGGATTCAGGAAGGCAGTTGGCTGGAACTTCCTGTAACCTGGTGCTCTTTGAGTTAAGGGGATTCAGGAAGGCAGTTGATGGGAGCTCCCTGTGCCCTGGTGCTCTTTGAGTAAAGGGGATTCAGGAAGGCAGTTGGTGGGAGCTCCCTGTGCCCTGGTGCTCTCTGGGCTAAGGGGATTCAGGAAAGAAGTTGGCGGGAGCGTCCTGTGCCATGGTGCTCTTTGAGTTAAGGGGATTCAGGAAGGTGGTTGGCGGAATCTTCCTGTGCCCTGGTGCTCTGAGCTAAGGGGATTCAGGAACGTGGTTGGCGGAAGCTTCCTGTGCCCTGGTGCTCTTTGAGCTAAGGGAATTCAGGAAGGTGGTTCGCGGGAGCTTTCTGTGCCCTGGTGCTCTTTGAGTTAAGTGGATTCCGAAAGCAGTTTGTTTTATTTCTGGCTGTCCTGTTTTTCGTTTAGTTAATGTACTTCGGCGTATATGTCTGTTGCCAGTGTGGTTTCGGGCGATTCCTGTCACCCATGAACCTGACATGACGCCGTCATATAAGTGAAATAATCGTAAGTACAGCGTAAAACCCAAAATCAACAAACAAGCCTTTATTAGTGAATATAGTTCAAATATAACAGCAGGTCAGTTCACATTTTCCTGGGGCACATTCCCAAACAATGATCTCACAAACTTTAGGGAATCCCTACAATGTTTCTTAGTACAGCATGTGTACACCAATTAACTTTCTTATAAGATAGACTAAGCTTGTCCAAATCTTTTACACATGTGTATACATGTAATTGTGATTTTAAAGTATTATATATATATATAATTTTTGTCAAGAGTATTTTGTATATAAGTTATATTTTCATATAACATATATAATGAAGATAGTTTATCGTTTTCTTCATTGTTACTTTGTAAGGCATATATTTGTTTAAAGGTGTATAAAAATATAATAATTCACATGTAAAGAATGATATATATAAGTTATAATTTTGTATTACACCAATAAATAAAATACTTCGAAATTAAAGTGCTGTGTAAATAAACTTGTTTTACAACACTTTGGTAGTCAGGTTAAAAATTTTGAACAATCAAATGCATGGATTTCTCCTGTCACAAGCACTTTCTGTTCTGAAACCTATCTTGGCGCTATTAAAATATGACTATGGAATAGTCAGAATATACTTTGACCTCCAACAGTATTTGTGCTATTTCTCTAGTAAACTACATTTTTCAGTACTGAAACTTGACAGGTAGCTTTTCATGGCCAATTCACGCACGTCATCTTCATCCAGCCAGTATTAATACTGTATACTCTGTATAGGTTATTTTTGACCTAAACATCGTATGACGTTTATTGCTAGTTTAACCCCTTGCTTTATGCAGAGATGGCGACAAGAGTAGCTTTTGATTTCCATGACCATTTGCAAGCCAAGGTTTTCTGAGAACGTGGAGAAAAATTTCGACATACAAACTCCTCACCGCATCACATATTTAACAAGTACGCTGTCCCACTACAGACTGAGCCCAAAGATATTCCGTTCGAAACAGGGCCGTAGCAAATATCATAAATGACAGAACAATACCGAGTACAATACCAGGTACCACCATAGCAAGTACCATACAGGATCGAGTCTTAACAAAAACCATACCAGGCATAACATTAACAAATACATTACCAGATAGACCCTAAGAAATACCATAACAAAAGGAGTCATATCACATATTTACCAGTCAGAACCGTAACGAATATGAGACCAGAGAGAACTCTAATAAAGACATGCCAAGAACCCTAACAAATACCACACCAACAAAATCCTAACCAGACAGAGCCATACAAAGTCAAACCAGACATTCCCCCAACATAATTATAAAACACAATACAGAAAGATAACAAAAATAGAGACACTCCGACAACCCTCATGTTTGTTGACCACTCAACAAAGGTCATCGACTCGCAGCAGGGGCCCGTTTCACAAAGCGATCTTAGACTACGTTTAACGTTAATACCATAGCGACCAATACTGGAGGCATTGTGTTGTCATGGTAGTTACGTTCAACGTAAGCTAAGATCGCTTTGTGAAACGGACCCCAGCACTCTTTGTACCTGGATCTAACAAAGGCTTTTGACTCTGTGTGTCAATATATTATTTACAATTACAATACAGTACGTTGGTACATAAGCTTCTATTCTATGGTTTCTCCGGCTCTGTGTTACAATGGCTTAATTACCATTCTATGGCTACCTGTCGATTCCAGTGTTCCTCGGGGATCTTTGATCGGCCATCTGCTTCCGGTGTGCCTCAGGGATCTTTGATCGGGCCCCTGCTCCTCATCATCGACAACAATGAATCAATATGCTGGCAAATAAGCTTCAACTCTGTTTTGGTTTCGTATGCTCTATGTTACAATGTCTTAAAGATCAACCCAAAGCCCGGCATCACATTTTATGTGAAAAGACCCTTTCATTATGCTTTCCAAAAAGTTTATTTTGTAAAAAAAATCCAATTATCCCTTGATATATCTGGGTTTGAAGTTATACATTCCCTAGTCAAATTTCTCACCGTGTGACCTCATTGGGGTATTTCAGAAGAGCAGACAATCGATATATATACATCGGATGTAATCGATATTTTCCGCCCAAATTATTGCAGACAAAAACGGCCGAAATCCTTGGCAAATGCCCACCGTGACGTCATTAGGCGGCAAATTCCCGACTTTCAGGCTTCGGTTAACATATATTTCTTCAGATTTTTAATGTAATGTTTTTGTAAAGTTTAACCAGGAAACATATATTTTTGTTTTCTCTCATTATTTTTATCTAATTTGAACCCATTTGTGTTGATCTTTAATTCATATCTAACAGACGACAAACAACGCGTTGTTTTAAATGGCCGATAGTCATCATGGCGACCTGTCGCTTCCGGTGTGCCTCGGAGATCTTTGGTCGGGCCTCTGCTCTTCATAACCTACATCAATAATGTTTCATCTTCTCCCAATCATTCATCAATATCAGTGTGTGCTGAAGATACATTGTTGTGCAACTAAACCATTGAATGCCACGACTATATCGTCTCCTACAGGACGACCTTTCTGGCTTTGAGAATGGTGTCAACAGAGGAATTTATACTCATTACCTCTAAATGTTACCGAATTTCGTTGACCTATAGAGCAAAGAAAATTATTTATAATTACAATATAAATGGTAATACTATCAATCGTGTGGATACGGTAGGAGATCTGGGGGTTGTCTTATCATGCAGCCTTAATTTTAAAACACACGTTAACACAAGTACGGAATTCCTATTGTATGTAAGCCTTCTTAAAAGATCGTGCAACTCTGTCACACAAACGACCTCTCTACTCCAAACCCAAAATTTCTTGTCGAAAAAAGTGAAAATGTACACGAAATATTAGTGTTTCGAATCTAATGTATCATATTCTTCCACTTAATATCCCGATTTGTGTAAATCTTGTAATCTTTCCCCCTTGAGCCTGCGGATATACGTTCCGGTACAAATGGGTACGTTCAAGGGTTGATTCGCCTTATCTTGAGGAGCAAGTTAATTACCATATGCCAACAAGATCACCATGGAAAAAATATATTCAAATCAAAAGTGTGCTGAAGAGACTCTGAAACATTTCTTACACAAACCTATCATGAAATTACATCATAAAAAGGGTTTAATGTATACAACAATGGATAAATCAAGACAAATTAAATTTACCCTCCACCAAATTTACTTTGTAACTTGCATATACACGTCTTTTGAATCTTATTTCGATTGTGTCGTCCAGTGTCGACTATAAAGTTAGATTCAAGTCACATACGCACCCAAAATTTTGATTAATTCCGTTTGCCTTAGTTTTTATAAGATTTGATGTGTGGCTAACACGGTTGACTCGGAGTGACGTCGGTACATCAAAGTGTGTCTGATATGTGACAACAGTTTGACACATTTCCAATAAAATTTTCTGGCAGAATTTACCAGGTTTTTAAACTACTTTAACCTTCAAATCTGGGGGTACAATTAACGGAATACCTCTAACTTTTACTTTTTTATGAAAATCTATATAATTCATGTGATTCTGTGAAAACCCAAAATACAGAATATTTGGGTAAGCGATTCTACTGTGGGTTTTTCGTTCAGTACCTTCGTGAGGTATCACTCTCAAAACCAAACTCCTCTTATATAAATATATATTTATTTATCAGTACAAATCTTTGTAAATCTGCTACTAGAAGTTTAAGAATGTCCAAGAAACCCTTTTCGTTGACGAGCTGCAAAATAGCCATACATCGCGGGAAATTAAAAAATTGTATTTAAAGATAGTTATTTTTGAAATCTTTTTAATACTTGCTGTAATATAATACGATTTACATTTCTGTTTGTTTGTTTGATTGTTCGTTTGGGGTTTTACACCGTTCTCAAGGTCAATTCACTTATATAATGTGGTGCCCGCCCAATCGGTGAAAGAAATCATCAAAGACGGCGTCAACAAAGAAACTTAGAAAACGACATAATACAATTACAGGACGAAAAACGGGACACCACAAGTCGGCTTCCTGATGCCCCTTAGACCAGAGAGCACCAGTGCACCAGAAGGTTCCCACCCACCCAACCACCTCATATACAGTATTAATAATATAGCTTGCACATTCATTAACGGGGAAGGGAACTAAAATTCTAAGCCATGGTCAAAGTATAGACAAAGTTGTAAATAAAACTTATGTTACATTTTTGCAGATTTCTTTGTTTTCCACTGGAAGCCATTTCAACTGAACTGCTGCTAGTAATATGTATCTTTTGTTTGTTTGTTTGTTTGTTTAACGTCGTACTCAAGAGTATTTAACCTATATGACGACTTGCTTATCTTAATAATTTGCGTTGCCGGTGTATGGTGGAAAACCGGAAAGAAACATCGTAAAAACCACCTTGCGAACTCCGCAGCCACCGGAAAATTTCCCTCATATACTTTAGGTCCACAGGGGCGATCGAACCTATTCCGGGTTCAGTGATGGGGGTTCCGTAGTCCAACGCTCAACCACGGAGCCATGGCGCGCTCTTTTTGTTTGTGTGTTTGTTAGATTGGGTTTTTATGCCGTATATCTAAGGTTATTTCACTCATGACGGCGTACAAACCCAATGGACGGAGAAAACTGACTCTTAAACACGGAAGACGCACGGATACATTTACAGCACACTCAAAAATAGGAAACTACAGCAAATCGACTTCCTGATGCCCCTTAGCTCAGAGACCACCAGGACACAGGAGGCTCCGACCCAACCACCCTCTCGATTACCTTAACGACACGGTCCTCAACATAAGAACACATTTTGAACAAAGTGGCAGAAATTGCGAGCAGTATTTCAGTTGCTTTCCTACAGCTTTGTCGATTGCAGATTCATTTGAAGAAAGGTCTGATATAATACCTCCCAGAAGTAGTTCCACATATCTGTTTAGAGTAACATAGAATAAGAGAAACTCCGAACTAGGAATTCATGTTGGTACAGAAAATGGTCTTGAGAAACTGGACATCCAGATGAGCCTGTTTCAGCCTTCAGTACTTCAGCCGTCGGTAGCCTACTCTTTCTGATAAGCTAAGGCGGTGTCATATAGAACAGGGTTTGTGTCTCGAAGGGTTTTTAGGATCTGTTCCACAGATCTGTTTAGAGTAAAACACAATATCTACACCAGCAGGACTTCTTTGTTTGATGTTTGCCTTATTCTATGAATATCTCTCGGATTATCTCTATTTGACTCAGAACCTGCGAGAAATTCAAACGAACGATTCGATTTCCTCTCAATTCTGTCACTTTCATGTTTAACTGCGGACTTGGAAATATATGGTATTAACCATAGCTCAAGATCAATGAGGTTTTATTCCCGCCATATTGCTGTTCTCAATACTACATTTTTATTATATTTTATAGTGAATAAAAATAAAAATTGAAATGACCTAGTAGACCACCGACTTCGGGATTAAATTTGGCAATTTTATTTTGAAAAGCATTTTTGGGAACTTATAAGCATTGATGTTCTCAAACATAGCTAGCTGTGACCCTTTAATAAAGTACTGTATTAGCAGGAATGTCTGTTCCTTGCTTTTCGTCAGAGTTGTCTCCCGTTATTGTTGTCCAGTTCTGTATCGGACACCCCAGGTGATACTTCCATCTCTGTTATTTCCGGACCAGGGGACGTTTTGTACACAAGGAAAGTTAAGAAGAAGAAAAGAGAACAGAAAACTTTGACCCCAATGCCAACTAAAAATATATTTCGGCCCATTGCAGTGTTGTCGTATATCCAACATGAACCTCTCTCCTCACACCTCTCTTCCCAGACAAGACAAACACTATCGATGATTGTTCCGAACAGAATTGGACCGGGTATAGTTCCTGCAAAATAGAAGAACAGCAATCTAGCTTCACTTATTCTTCCTTATTGATTGTTGGGTTTCATGGGCTCCGACCTTTGCTATGACGTCATAATTCCAAGATGGTGGCGATGATGTAGCACGACGCGAATACCTTGCGTGTGTCCAATTCCTGTCCCACAGTACGATCGTGGTCTCTGGAACGCCGTCATATGAATGATATAACATTAAGTCCGAAGTAAAACCACAATCAAACAACACAAAACAAAATTAGGTATTTAGGAAACTTGGTGGGTGGGAGGTTATGCATTTGTACATGTACATGTATGTATGTAGGTACGTTAGACCCAAAGGTGATTGGGCAGATTTATTGCGGGAAGAAGAATAATTGTAACCCATACAAACCACCTTACAGCCATTGGTATATGCGGTGTAAAGACATCAATCCGTGAGTAAGCAACTATAAACTAATAATTAAGTTAACATGCCTAGGAATCGAGCAAATGTCCACTGGACTCCGGTAGCAAAACTTCTGTGCGCTTCTGGAACACATCTGAAATATAAAATAAAACACAGATTAAGGGTTAAGGCCTATTATAAAGAAACAAAAACATTCCACTCCAGATGGTTAAGTTTATGTATCGCGTTGGTGAGACATTCTTCTACGTTAAAGTTCTACCCTTTGGAACATCAGAAAGTCAAATTGTTAAAGAGGAAGGAAACGAAATAAACATCAAAGTCAAATTATAGACCATATCAAGTTGTTGCGAAAACTGATATTACATTTTTTGTTTAATGGTCTTCAGTGGAAAACGAGACATCCTACAAAAAATGAAATAGCAGTTTTCCAACTTGATAGGGTCTGTAATTTAACTATGACTATGGTCTGTTTTTGTGTCTATTTCCCCTTGCAAGTGAAAAGCAAAACAAATAAAAGTATGTGACTTTTAGGAAGCAACGAGGTTAGTTTGCTTGTGTGAAATTTAAATAATGACCTTATTTATCTTTAAAGTAAGGTTCATTCAAGCAATGCAATTTGTAGTACAGACTTTAGGGGATTCCCCTAAGAAGTTAGCAGTCTTTTTATTGGTCGGGATTTTTATTTTGTGAAGACAAATGACCAATCAAAGCTCTGTAAACACGGGAATTCGCCTGAAGTCGTTACTACAAATCACATCATGTTATCATTACACAAAAAGAGTACATACCTCAAGACAACCATTGTTGTCGGCGTTCCCGCAACAAACGTCAAAGTCACGGTGATAAAGAATAGACATAGAAACACATACATTATGTCACATGTGCTGTTACAGTTTCCAGCCATAGCGTCATACGTCACGTTACCTGCTGACAATGTCCGGTTCACACAAACACAGTCAAAGTATTTCTGTTAATAAATCGGAAAAAGAGATAGAAAGAATTACATCTGTGATATAGCAAAGTTTAGAAGACCATAATTAGGAAGTTATATAGACTCGTCTAAAGTTTTCGTGCAAATTAATAAAATCAATAAAGCAAACCTGCAAGGCCTATTTCAATGCAAATATATAGACTCGTCTAAATTTTCATGCGAATGAATAAACAATACACCAAACCTGCGAGGCTTATTTCAACGCAAATATATAGACTCGTCTAAAGTTTTCATGCGAATGAATAAACAATAAACCAAACCTGCCAGGCTTTTTTCAGCACAAAAATGTAGACTCGTCACAAGTTTTTGTGCGTTTGAATAGACATTAAACCAAATCTGAAAGGTTTATTTCAACACATTTATACAGATTCGTCAAAAGTTTTCGTACGAATAAATAAACAATAAACCAAACCTGCCAGGCTTATTTCAACGCAAATATATAGTCTCGTCTAAAGTTTTCGTGCGAATGAATAAACAATTAAACAAACCGGCCAGGCTTATTTCAGCGCAAATTTATAGACACGTCTAAAGTTTTTGTGCGGATGAATAAACAACAAACCTAAGTTTAGAAAAAAAACTCTCCGAAAACCTTAAATAGTATTTAATACTTACCTCTCCTTCTCCTCGCTGACATCCGGCGTGACATGGTGAGAAATACTGTACGTGGTCGACTCCGCACACTGGGAGATAGGTTTCTAAAGTACATCCACAATTCGAATTACATGCCGAGTTCACGTCAGGGAACAATTCATCTGTTGTTCTGCAACAAAAAGGTTTCCCTGGTTTGTGTTTAATTGATGTCTTACTCGTATACCTGCATTTAACTTTCACAGGGTATCTGTTATGACTTTTTAAAAATGCATCATTTTAGGGTTAATTTCAATTTCTGGCAAACTTTTACCGCATGGGATCGGCTCATGTGTATTGTGCAACCCGCTGTGCATATAGACTGAGCTAATGTGTTAAAATGAAAACATATATAGCCTACACAGAGAAGTAGGAAAGCCTCTTTCTTAAAAACCCACATCCCCCTGTCCTTCACTGCAAAATGTGTTAGATGGATCTTCAAAGATCTACATATATTTATTTAAATATTTCGAACAATTTACTCCAAACCGCTAAAATTACAGTCGTTCAAAATAAGACACACTGAATTCCTATCCGTTCCGAAAGTATCCCGCATAATGCACAACCCGGTGATGTGACACGTGACCAATTACATCAAGTTGGTTCTGATTGGCTGAAATCTGTTGCGGCACGAGGAGTTTTTCGACAGCTCTTCTCGTGACAGATATAAGCCAATGAGAAGCCGATTCATGCAATCGAGCATTAGACAATCAAGTAGGTATTTAAGATCTGAAAACGGCTTTAAAACAAACTCAGCTTCGTTTTGTTTTGCTTTTGCCTTTTTGTTTAACTGGGGTTTTATGCCGTACTTAAGGTTATATCACTCATATGTCGACATGCCAGACCAATCGACGAACGAAACCACCAACAACAAAATTTACATGACAAATACAGGTCACAACTAAGATAACCGAGGGCACAGGAGGCTCCTATCCAATCACCCGTGCTTTGTTTTTGCAGAAAGAACGCAATTCGGACCAAGTATATTAGGGAATTCGATCTATAAAATATTATTTAATTTTAAATATGGTGATGTCAAAACTTTTATCCTCGGAGGTAATGATTTTTTTGGGTAAATTCATATGTACCTCACCAAATGATTTTTGGAATGATGTTTTCAATGCTTGGATGTCTCTCAATA
>JAVFBZ010046488.1:0-28014 GCA_032466195.1 Katharina tunicata
CTTGGATAGTTGTACGCTGGTCTACATCATGTCAATCACATCGTGTGTATGACGATGTTACGCTAATAGGCTTGGATGGTTGTGCGCTGGTCTACATCATGCCAGTCACATCGTGTGTATGACGATGTTACGCTAATAGGCTTGGATGGTTGTGCGCTGGTCTACATCATGTCAGTCACATCGTGTGTATGACGATGTTACGTTAATAGGCTTGGATAGTTGTACGCTGGTCTACACCATGTCAATCACATCGTGTGTATGACGGTGTTACGCTAAAAGGCTTGGATGGTTGTGCGCTGGTCTACATCATGTCAGTCACATCGTGTGTATGACGATGTTACGTTAATAGGCTTGGATAGTTGTACGCTGGTCTACATCATGTCAATCACATCGTGTGTATGACGGTGTTACGCTAATAGGCTTGGATAGCTGTACGCTGGCCTACATAATGTCAGTCTCGTCGTCTGTATGACGATGTTAAGCTAATAGGCTTGGATGGTTGTACGCTGGCCTACATAATGTCAGTCACATCGTGTGTATGACGATGTTACGCTAATAGGCTTGGATAGCTCTACGCTGGTCTACATCATGTCAGTCACATCGTGTGTATGACGATGTTACGCTAATAGGCTTGGATGGTTGTACGCTGGCCTACATAATGTCAGTCACATCGTGTGTATGATGATGTTACGCTGATAGTCTTTGTCGATTACTACGTAGTCATGGTGGTGTTTCGAATTGTATTTATTATGTTTTTATGCATGTCCTTAAACTATATCCTCGTAATCATTTGTGCATGTCGATTTGATAAAGACTGTTAACAAAAATCAACTTTTAATTTGTTTTCCGTATATTTTTGGCCAGTAAGTCCGATATTACCGGTATTCTTTTTTTGAATGCTTAAAATTTAAGCAAGCAAGAAAAATAGGGTGGATTTGAACTCAATCATTTAATAGAAGAACCAAGTGGGGTTAGACAGGGTGAAGGAACAACATATACTGTTCCTCGTTCTGGTTTTTACCTTCAGTTCAGACGTTTACTAGCTATTGATTTTAATGTGTTCAACCAGTAACAGAACATTCTTATCATCAAAGTGAACTTACATCATATACTCGTGAAGAGAGCTAGATAACCCTCCGAGCGCGAACACTGAGTGCAGTTTTTCAACTGTCCAGAAAGCATCATGCACTCCTAGAATATTTTTAACTAAATTTTAAATATAACATGTGTGCATTTAGACTGAATGATTTTCTCTTCACCATAGATGTGCTATTAAGCGAAATACACAAATTAAAGACTTAAACGTTTGAGAAACTGGGGTATCTGAGACGCGTTTTATAAAAATATAAATGTGACGAGAATAAATTTGAGAAGAGCTGGAGGTAAAAGAGATAGTAATAAAAACATATAAACATAGTTAAAACGTGAGGGTGGTATTATAAATATGTAGAGGTCCTACAAATGTACATCAATCCGACAGTTTGAAACGATTTTATTTGCGAATTAAAAATAAATTTAGGAGCCAATCTCACGCATACATGGTTGTTTGTTGACTGCACGAGCTGGAATAATAATACATTTATATAATAACATGAACTTATAATATCGTTCTTTTTGGGATAATGGTCAAAAATGATTTAATGGTTGGACGAAAATAATGGCTTGCTGGAGTCTAAGATAGAGGCTATTGCACGAATCGGATTACTCGGCGAAATATTTGGAAAGCAATTGTTGGATAACAATTATTTTGTTTTATAGATTGCCAGAGAACGTTAAATCTTTGGTCATAATATTTATATAGAATATAACAATTCTATAATTAATTATTATATTATAATTTTATCAATATATGTTATACAAGATACAATATGTATATAATTTTTATTACAATATTTACAGAATTACAAAATAAATATATATTTTTTATAAATGTTCAGAAAGAAAATTTTACTCGCCTTCATCAGGATGCGAACTCGGGTCTTTGGCTAATATTTAGTTATAATTCTTTAACTAAAAAAATATTTCTGTATCTACATGAGTTGTATCCGGTGGAGACAAGCAAACTTTCCTTTCTCTACATTTATAAAAAATATATAAGTAGTATAATACAATAATTTTATAAACATATATACAAAAATGATGAATAAAGTATGACGTTAGAATTATCCTTGTACAACGTTATTGTGCTGTTTTGAAGGAGGTATATGTCCTATATAGTCTGCGTGAGAGGAAATTCGGCTCTGTGATCCTCGTAGATATACATTCTCTCGACAAAGTTTACTCCATAGACAACATCAGTTTGATTATTATCGTATAATTTTCAATCAAAAGTACCGTGCTTATCGCTCTGTTATTACCGGGCACTGTCTGGATTCATTCCATTCCATCCTGTTCGGTTATCTGTACTCATTTTTGTATTTCAAACATTTATAATCTCCACAAAGTATTTAAATTCAAAACAGTCTTTGAAAGTGTTATTTTCTCACAATATATAATAAAGCATATTAGGTATTATATACCTGCCTGCAGTTGTTCACGCTCTCAGCAGCTTATAAACAATTCCGAGCTTATCTACCAAAATACATAGCTAATTCTACAATTAATACGATTGAGTCATCGCTAACATAAATAATTTTTTTCATTTTTTAAGAGAAATAATCCAACGAAAAAAAGACTATCGGGTGATTAAAGTTAAAAATATAAATTGCCCAAGGCACAAACATAAATAGGAGTAAAAATGGGTTTAACGTTGTATTTTATATTCATTTTTCACTTATGACTTAATGGCAAAGTGATTTAATACATCATCTGTTTGCTAATTCAACTATTTTTGTCTCTTAAAATATTAAATAAATTTCAAGGCACTGCAACGATAATTTTTATATATGTTTTTGAATTTGGGTTATATAATTTATTGATTTTATTTGTATGTAGGTACTTGAACTTTGAGTGAATTAATAATGATAGTTAAATAAAATTGTAATTTAAATTTTTCACCAAATTAAATTTGACAATGGTTTATTATTTAGTAGAAGATCAGCCTAGTCTTAAAACGCCGGGTCCCTTGAAGTTTTCTTTTATTTTTTTGTTGTCAACAAAACAGGCATATAAAATGTGAGAAAAGAGTTGGATAAATGCTTAAGAAAAGAGGGCGTAGAAAAGCGACTTTCTGCACACCACCCGCTAGCCACTCGGCCTATTTCTCTCTTCACACTATGGCTAGAACTCTTATGCAGCTCTCCTATTGGCTGATAAATAGCCCTCTCTATATATAGCCAACCACAGTAGCAAATTAAATGGCAGGTCACGTGACTGGAGATTCGCTGAACAGAGGGACTCGAAGCACTGACCTAGCTGGTTCAAATTATTTAGTTTTTTTCGCCACCGATCGTAGTCTTCACCGGACGAGGTAAGTGTTTTGGTATTTCTAAAATCATAAGTATCTCTGTTCTTGGTCAGCGGATTTCGTAGGAAGTTTGCAGGCTTTGCACACCGTCGATCAGTTCCTTTCTTCCGATCGCCGCCTCGTCTCGCCTCGCCGATCTATTCAACATGGCGCGCAGTCGCGAAAGGCCTACTCTGGTCGCGTAGTCTATTGCGGTCTGTGTGAGCCAAGTCCACTTTACTTTGGTAGACTGATCGCTCTGACAGAGGGGCAGATGTTCCTCAAGCATCAGTGTGGGCTTACTGGCCGATAGGCCTCTACATGTTATACTCTACATTTATCCATTCTTGTGCACTACGTTTTGTCTTAGTATAAGGCTTTTGATATTTATATATAAATGCTATCACTGCTAACATTGAAACTGAGGTCTTGTCAGCTAAATGTTCACTTTGAGAGAGTTTGGGATCTGATGTTAAGGGACACAGGCACAGCTACGAACAGTTAAAACCCACTCCCCTCCAACTCCTCCATAACCCTCATGGCTATTTCGGTATATCCCTGTCAAAACATGCCAACCAATATATCAGCTATCACATGTTGTATTGTTCTCTACCCAATCGCATACTGTGTGTGTTTCGTATTCTGTAGAACGTGTTAAATTTACAGGTGTTAATTGTATGTCATTCATTATAAAATATATTATAACATTTAACAAGCCCTATAAATGTTCTGGGGCGATCTGTGGATATTATTTATATTGTCGATACTCTTTCATCGCCCAAATTAAAGTCAGTTGAGATACCTTGTCTGTTTCGGTGTTTCACAAAATAACACGAATAGTTTTATTATAGCCAGTAATTTATTATTACTTTTCAGTCTTTTTTCACGTGTTGAAAATAATTTTTGTAAAATTTATATGTATATTTTTAAGACCTTCTGCTAATTTTTTACAAACATTAAAGCGACCGTACATCTTTATTAAACAAATAAAGTCACGTAAAAGACCTTTCAGCTATGCTACCCTCCGAGCTTTTAATCATTTTTTCTAGCACTGTAGCTGATATGTGTTAATGAGTCGTGTCTTCCGTTAGCTAACACCGAGGAGAGATAATGAAGGCGATTGTGGCGTAGTCTTATTTTACTCAGAGCATTAAACTATCTTATACCATAAACCTATGTATAGACTAGTTTTTGTTATTATGTCGAACGTAACGCTATATTACAGGCTTGCTCTTCAAAATTAAATTTTAAGTCAACTGGGATGACAGTAGTTACAATTTTAGATAGAAATGCTGCTTATGTATTTAATTTATATTTTAAGAAGGCTAATTCATTATTTTAAAAAATCAATTTCATAGTGGACACAGTATTATTGGTCTCTGTTACTTCTGTATAAATATTAAAATTTTAAGTGAAGTTAGGGAAGGTGTTTTTTTAGAAATATAATTTCAGTATGTGATCCAGCTAAGATTTGTTTGTGAGGGATGTTATAATTAAACGTTACAGTTAGTATATTGTTAAGTCATTAGCTGTCGTTTTCTGGAAGCAGCCGTGGGACACTACCAAAAACCACAGCAACCAAATTGGAGAAATTCGCGAATTTCAAGTCTTTCCGAATGTAATTGATATTCTAACTTTAGAAAACGTACGTCCCAAGCTCCTTATCAAACGTATTAACGTCTAATATATTTGTGAATCGGAACTTTTCTAGTAGTTTCTGGGACTGGATCTGTGTTACGATATGGTGAGCCGTCTTCATTGCTATTTTGTTCTCAAGAATATATGTATAGAATACATCAGTCAGACACGTACATCCATGCGCCATGACCAGAGGCGTCCAGTGAGATTTTGGTGATGTCTAATCCGTTTATGTCGGGCAGATTGGAGCGTGTTTACTGTGGGGAATCGGTGTGAATAGACGCGGACAGAGCTAGCAGATGTTAGCTTAAAGCAAGCAGCCAATGCGAGTCGAGGCCCATGAAGCTAAGAGAGGCTGTGTAAACAACATATACCCTCCTTCCCCCAAGACTCCTGGTGTTGTCTTCATCAGTCCTCAGTGAAATCGAGAAGTGGAAGGTTTTTGTGAAATCGAGAAGTGGACGTTTTGATAGCTATCGGACAGTGACTAGTGATGTAACTTTGTCCTATCTATTTAAAGTGTTTGTGATCATTGAACCATGGCAATCATTCCATAAGGATAGCATAAATCCTATAAGACCGTTCGTCGCTCCTTGGTCTTCTGTTGTTGATTGGGGGATTGTTTCCTGATGAGGCTTGTCCCAGATCAGAAGACACATCACTATACGCTAGTACTGAAGCTTCTTTACGCGTCTCTTCGCAAGCAGCAAGATGGAATGCGGTCGGGTGTTGCATTTAACGGTGAGACAGGTGACAGCCGATAATACAGCAGTAAGGTGACTACGGAATCAAATAACTCGTTATAAATGCTTGGAATTCATGTGGATTGCTATGTTAAAACACCTTTCTATCGACTGCATTTGTCTTATTCTGGTGGCAGGACGGGTAGCCTACGGCTGTCGTCTGCCCGTGGACAGGCTATTCACGGGCCATCTGACCGGCTAAAATGGAACTACTGAACATTTACTAAGAGACTTAAAACCACTCAAAAGGCTATCAGATCATTGCGGTGAAGAATAAGGACGTTTGTTCTTAAACAGATGCAATTATCGATGGATTACGAATTACAGCGGACGAAAAGGTGTCGATGGTCGCCAGACATTATTTAATGACGGGATTATTTTGTTTTCCAAAGAGTGATCGGATTTCAAATTGTCCTTGTGTGTTTTCTGTGGAGTGAAATACGCTGTGTATCTGTTATATTGTAGTCTATGAGACATTGGCTTTCTTGTGTTGACCATGCAGTACTGAAATGTGTAGCTCGGAGCCTGGACATGCTTTTGGCGGTCGTATAAAATTTGCATCTCTGCGCCGCCACGTTAACTCGACTGACAGTCTGACTGTAGTGAAGCCAGCCCATTGAAGGGTTTTTAACGAATAAGAGCTGAGGAATGAGGTTTCCTTTCACGGTACATCAGACTCAGCCCACCAGCCTTTGTCCCGGTAAATCCTATCAGACAGGCATGTGAGACATCATTAATTTATGGAGGTTTACGGGGCATAAAGCGGACACACACACCGATGTCAGGCTGAGAGGCGAAGAGCCGTCCACCGTGTTTGTTTGACAGCTGGGCTCGCCATGACTGCCCAAGGTTAGCTAAATGTCTGCCCAAGCTCTCCCTGGCTTGACAAGTATTGGGCTGAGGTTTAGGTTGTAACTTCTATGTAGTATTGCTGGAAGAACGGCTCCTCGGCGACTCGTCCGATGTATATATATTTTTGTCACGAGTATTCACACTGGCACAGGGATATCGACTTCTTAAAACCGATAAATCGTCAGTAGAGAAAGACAATTTGCTGCTCCACCGGGATCCGAACTGGGGTCTCTGGTTATATACCTTTGGGACTGTATTAAGTGTGACTTACTTGGTGATTCCCTCGCATTTGAGAGCTTGACCTTCGTTCGCTGGTTATAGAACGAATACAGTGCAATAACATCGGCTTCAACTTTACACCTTGTCTCAAATGGCCCCTGCTTCTAAATTTGTTAGTCAATAAACTTAAAGAAAACATAGTTTAACCATATAGACCTGCGTACAAGTGTTGTAAATGGGTTTACTCAGAAATGTCACCCGGAGTCCGCCATAAGATAGGATAAAGTCGATAAATTCAAACGCTAACCCTATAAGCGAGTCCCATGATGCTTGTCGAACACGATATGACAGGCAGTAAATGTTAGGGTATGTCAGACGGCTGGCGATCGGTCGTTTTGTGGAAGATGTCGAGCATCTACACTACGATCTCACAGTCTACTTATGCAATCAACTGCTCAACACTAGTTTCATTTCACGCCACTTTGCTTCAATTGCGACCATACCTGTCTAAAAACAAATTGTTCATTTGCCATTTTCCCCTAGAGTAATCTATTCATCACGATCTCTTTCTTATCATCATGGATCAGAGGAATAGCAGCTTGTATAATTAACGAGTCAGTTGAATATCAGTATTTTTGTTGTTGGTTGATAATGAACATTTCACTTCCGTTTATATTTTTCTTTTTGCGTTTTGATATAACATGTCGGAAAGCTTAAAATGGCAATGCCTACTAGTATTCTAGTCAAGCTGCAGAGAACGATTAAGGGCGAATCAACTGATATTTGGCGTCAATCAATATATCTTACTGGAAGGAAACACAATACGTCGCATGAGAGTCGTTCTGGTGGGTACTGATTTGTTCGATCGAAGCCATCAAAACATCCCCCCCCCCCCTCTCCTCCCTCTCCTTAAAGGTGCGTATACGCGTTTATATGCACGAGACACATGTATGGGTTGCATCTTTAAGTCTATTATAGTATGAAACAGTGGACCTTGTTTTCTGCCTGTTGAATTTGTGTGACTAATGGAGAGTTGAGTCGAAATCTTCTAATTGCCTCTCTAAGGTGTTAGCACCAAGGTGATTACTGATCTGTACTTTGCTGGTCTTTGTCCATCACTCGGAACATTTAATGCATTTTTCCGAATTTAAGCTGCGTTGAAAACTGCCTCCATTACATCAGCGATACAGTTTCTTTGTACTTGTGGACAATTGCGCGTGTCAAATAAAGACCCCATGAGTGGATCTATAGTGGCAATACTAACCACATTAGTGACGTCTCGCGCTGACACAAATGGTCCCTTTGTTTCCTTGTCTGTGGTCAAGTGGGCAGTTACAAAATAGGTAAAATGGCACAAATAATGACCGACCTTTTGTAGAGCTTCGCCTGGACAAACGAAGAAGAAATAATTACCAGTTATGCATTGACTGCTGATTATGGCAAAGCGAGTCCTTCCTTCTTCGGAGTTGCATTACTTGTATACCAGTTGTCTTTATTGCTACTGTTTCGTTGGGTTTTCAGATCAGGGAGGGGTGGGATGTTTTTATTATGACATTCAGGTTATATGATGAAGCTGATTTTACAATTAAACCCAATGTACTTGGTGGGTACATGTTACAATTAACAGAAAGTCAACTAGCCCTGACAACTTCATCTTGTCATCATCAGAATTACGATACTTTTGCAATTAATATGCAGAGCCTTATATAAGTACAAAACATGGAATTACACCAATAAATGGATGATTAAAAATTAAACGGAGTATATTCATTTATGTCACCCTTCGTGGAAGTACTGGTTGGATAATAGTTGTTTGTGCCTATTGTCAACCTGACGGGTCGAGTGTTCTAGGTACAGCTAGAAAGTGTCATGGTCTCCCTCTTGTATTGATAATGATTATCGCCTCCACTCTTATTTCAATCTACGTCCATAAGGATTACCGCCAATTAGCTTCTATTGACCAGTCCGAACAAGATCCGCCTGGTTTTGACCCAATTAGTGGACTCGCGAGTAAGCTCCCCCTCCTCCCAAATCGTCTAGCGTCAAAATGTTTTAGAAGTAATTATAGTCCATTCTCAGCAGCTTTGGGCCATGGCTAGTTTCTAACCACAGCTTCTAATATTAGAATGTCGTAGCCATTTTGTGTCGAATCGATTACTGGTACATTGCATATGTTTTCCATTGTATATTGGTACGTTCAAGCGTCGGTTTGTCGGCATAAGAGCACAGTGAGCGCTTTCTGTTTTGTTGGACCAATCAGAGGAAACGAATACGACCCATAGCGGTGGGTTTCTTTTGTAACCATTGGCTGTTATGCGGCCGGCTGTTAAAATTACTTAGCTATGCAAAGTAATTCCAATGCACACATGCCCATTTATTACGGATCATAAGTATGCGCACACATGCTCATTTGTTACGGATCCTAAGTGAGCGTGGCTGACAGTAACAAGAAGAATGGCATGTTTTAAATGTTATTAATTACAGCGTGTTGAATGGGTAAAATTAAAAAGGTAAAACTCAACATTTACCACATTGCAATAACTTGCCTTCTGCCAAGAATCGTTAGCTCATTGATTAGCAGTTACCATGCTAATAACCCATCTTTAAACCAATATATATTAAAATTAAGTAAGTGTCATCTCTATCTGCTACAACACTGGAATCGATTATATTATGTCAAATATTACTCCTCTAATTGTAACGAGCGATTTAAATTAATCTGGCTAATTTCCTGTCGATTTGAGCTGTGTCCGTGAGAGAATTCCTGGCACGGTTTCATTGCTGCAAAACCTTGGCAGGCTGTAAGTGCTCAACAAAGGCAAGTCTATGGACAGTCGATAGCCCGACACAAACTCCACACGTCTACATTGTCTGCCCTCTGTTTGACAAGATGGATGCATCTGTCGGTCACAGCTACATATACAATGTGACAGATTTGAAGCCTGGTGATTATTCCATAAGTTCCTTACAATACTATATATATGTGAGCCATTCCGTGAGATTTGGCATATTTTAGAAATTACTTCCGGCCCACATCATTGGCTCTGAAAGGTCTTGTGAGGTGGGTTATATAAACAGGTCTTGTGAGGTGGGTTATATAAACATTTCTCGTGAGGTGGGTTATATAAACATGTCTCATGAGGTGGGTTATATAAACAGGTCTCGTGAGTTGGGTTGTATTAACAGGTCTCGTGAGGTGGGTTACATAGACAGGTCTCGTGAGTTGGGTTATATAAACATGTCTCGTGAGGTGGGTTATATAAACATCTCGTGAGGTGGGTTATATAAACAGGTCTCGTGAGGTGGGTTATATAAACATCTCGTGAGGTGGGTTATATAAACAGGTCTCGTGAGGTGGGTTATATAAACATGCCTATTGAGGGATAACTATTGATCCTAAATCTTTGATCTGTTCTATATTTGTCGCTATACCTTGACAAACGCGTAAACTTATATCTGTAGCTAGCTCTGGGCCACTTTGCTAGAAATTAACCACAAATATTTTTTTTTATGTTTTGGGTGGAGATCGAATGATTAGCGTTTAATAATGCTTATAATGCGAAAAGACTCGGGTTAACCGCATCAGAATAACTAACAGGGCTGGGTATTTTGGTCAGCTGACTCAGTTCCGAATTGGACATTGATAAGATAATTGGTCTGTCAGTGTTTTCTGTTCTGAAATGATTCCACATGGAGGTGTGTGATTTGTTAAGGAGCTTGTATTTTAGATCATATTATAAACGGCGTCTAAGACTTTTTGACGGATCAAGATCAAGCTGAATTGAAAGATTTTTGTTGGGGCATAATGAAGTGTGAAGGAGTACGGATTACCAACTTACAGGTTGTTGGTTGGTGGGGAACGATCACTCTCTGCGTCATATATACCTGATAAAGCCATCAAATTAAGAATGAGACAAAATTCCTGCAAAACGTCAAACCTAAAGTTATAGATGTTTCATTAAAAAATAAAACCCAACAGTAGTCAGATGGAGCGTAATGTTCAGTTTCAGGAAAATAATTCAATATTTACACTTTCCCCGACCAATTTTTCAAAACTTTACTCCCTACATTGAAACCCCCTAATAACAAATTCTAGTTATGATCCATCATACAAAGATAACTATCGTACGATATAATGACGTCACGTTTAATTATAGACATTACGATGTTTTATTGCAATACGACATTTTGTGAAAGTGGCCCCTGGTCTCTAGTGTAAGTTAATGTCACATGTTGTTTTATTCCACGCTTAACCTTATTCGTCAGGTTGAGTTTACAGTGATGATACTGGCGAATAATAACATTCATAGAAATTGACAAATGTTGGTTCTTTCTGACAGAAATTAAATTAAAAATGAATTATAGACTGATTTTTATATAGGCGCTTTCAAATACAAAACAACAAACAAATTTATGGGTAATTTCTAGATAAAAAAGACGCCATTCCAGTGTCCCTGTGTCAGTGCTTACCGTAGAGAAAGATAAGCAGCCTTTACCTGAATAAAAATTCGTTAGTTCTACCGTGAGCCTCGATCTGTAGCTCGATCGGGTTAGAGCGTTGGCGCTGATAGCCAGAGACCCGAGTTCGAATCCCGGTGGAGGCAAGCAAAATTTTCTATATCTACATTTATACAAAAATATATACATAACTGGTGGGATTATATGTTGTCCACTTTTATATGTTGTCCACTCTTATATGTTGTCCACTTGTATACGTTGGTCTAATGTTTTACACTAATACTATTTGCGTGAAGAAAAATTCAGTGTAAAAACACTCGCATTTTTTTACGAATTTGTTTCTTCTCACAAATCATTCAACGATTGTTGTAAGATCTTCAGGTATCCTGTATTGTTGATCGAGTCTCGCTAGACATAGATGATCTACTGAAGCTGGGAGGGCCTCTGACCCGGGGCGAGCGAGACTTGCGGTCAAACTTGTGTTACCATAACGTCTGCCTGCAAGAGAAAGAAACGTTTGAAGATATCTGCATCACTAATAGCTATGATCTTGTTATAATAACTATATAAGTGTATTACATTGTGTCACGGTCGATAAGCTTTATGTCATATTCAATGTCTCTTTCTAAAGAAAGAACTAGGTGTAATTTTATCTTCCAAATTTATGAACCATTATGTTTTATTGGCTGTTGACGTTGAGCTGGCTAACTCTGTCTTAATAACGATTTATGGGTTTCTCAGTAATTCAGGGATTAAGCAAATATTCATTGGGGTAAAAAGTGCATCTTCTCTCCTTACCTGTAGCATATATGTCAGACACAAAACGAAATAAATATAAATTTTATACGACTCGAACTTAAAGCTCATTAAAATAGATCAATATTAATAGGCCAAATAAATAACGAACCAGTTAGTAAATAAAAAAAAATAATAATAAACAAAAGAATAAATTAGCTAATAAAATAAATTAATTAATCATTCAGCTCGCGTTCCATTCTTAGAGATCATTCCAATTTCAGACTTTTCACCTTTGTGACGTCATCAATTATTATTCTAGACAAATTATCGGATAGTTCCTATGATGTAAAAACAAATAAACACACCTTGGTTAAGAGGAATTGTCTTGATGGAGATTTATCAAATCATTATTAAAACTATTTGTGAAGATCTTGTTTATGTGCATTTAATTTATCATTATTAAAATTTGTTTGAATTGATATTACGTTGGTTTTTTTCTAAACAAAAAAGAGATGTTTATTATGCTGAAAGTAGAGCAAGTGTTAACAGTTGAATACATCCTCCATGTTAGCCCTTATTCTCCACCATCCAGCCATGTTAGCCCTTATTATCCATCATCCAGCCATGTAAGCCCTTATTCTCCATCATAACGCATTTAGATTTTCAAACCTTTCCTTATGTTCTGGTGTTTTGTGAAGCCAAGAATTATCAGACGCCAGGGAGCGATAATCAAACTCGCCTTAAGCCGTGAGGAGAGAGGCTACATTATGTCAATAATATCCACTGCGTGGCTCTCTTCAGGACCGCGCTCACGTGTCTAAAAAAGCCTCTGGGATCCGATGTGAACAAATGGGAGTCGCCGTGAGACAGAGAATGGAAGATTGGCCACTTGAATGATTTGTAGAATTTATTTGAGTTTCGTCTTAATGATGAAACTGTTTGTTTATCTCGCCACTATGATATGCATTTGTTAGTGGTGGTGTGGGAGACTGTGAAAAGTTAGCACGATGTGTGTGTGACAAAAGTTTACACGAGATTTGTGTGACAAAAGTTAGCACGAGGCGCGGATGACAAGTCGTGCGGGTGACAAGATAGCACGATTTGTGAGTAACGAAAAAGTATTCTTAGTTAATTACAGACAAACTGTAGATAGCACCCAAAATGGGAGAACAGTTTGCATCATTTACATTAACCGTCAAATAAATAAAACAAAAAGCGTATAATTTATTATAAGCCATAACGGGAGTGATTAATTATCTCTATGCCTAAAAGAAAAGAAAAAAGGGTCGAGGGACATAAGTGCTCACTAATCCGTTATGTAGCTGTTAACGGATGTGACTATAGAGACATATTTGTGTGTACTGGGGAGTTGGAAGCCCTGTTATCACAGCCAATCAAACTTTAGACACACGATTAAAGCCAGTTTATAACCGCATGTAACTCGACATTTCTCCCAGCTAGGTTAAATTACCTGTTATTGATGCGTGTTGGTCCTGCTCTCTTCCAACTATTCCCATCGCATCGCCCCATTTCTTATGATAGTTTTTGTTCAATGGTCGTGCATCTCTATATAATTGCTGTGCGCTGCGTTAGATTCCTGCCTGGCGATTATAAGTGTTCAGCCAGAGCCCGCCTATTCTGGCGGATTGATTTTTTGTTTGGTGCTAAACTGCTTCAAAATTATTGTATTGGATTATTCTGGTCTGCAAAATGTGTTATCTATATTGATTTCTAAGCTGTGTTTATCTATTTCCAGTGGAGGATGTATCGGACTACAAGGTTGAAGATAACAGACCTCAACCCTCATCTGAAATGCGTGCTGTGTGGCGGCTACTACGTGGATGCTACCACGATCATCGAGTGCCTTCATTCCTGTGAGTATCCAGGCAATTTGACTTATGATCTATGGTCGAAGTCCGCTTGAAAGAGGAACTAATTTACCTCGTGGAGCTGCTTGCCAAATAACAGCCCCGGCGGAAGGAACTACTTCACCTCGCGGGAATCAGGAATTTGTGAGCTGCATAAACAGCCACGACCTAATTTTTTAGCTAATGAATAATCATGAGTGTCAACGCCACAGCCAATACCCATTGCCCTTCAGACCGGCTAGATTTTTCTGAGCAGTTTTCCTCTTAACATATGTACGTATGTCACAAACCGCATATATGCTGTTTGGTCATTAATTGGTACTGTTTTTCTGTATTTTGTGTAGAAGATGGACACAGGCAGAAGATATTTATGTTAATTAAACGTCCTCTTCCTTTTCTATATATATTTATAATTTAAAAATATATATACTTTCAACATGCTTCGTTCAAATTTTTATTAAATAATTTACTTTATTTATTGATATTTTTCCTCATTCGAACAGTTTGTCGCACGTGTATATTGCGATACCTGGAAACAAGCAAGTTTTGTCCAATCTGTGACGTCATGATTCATAAAACACGTCCTGCAACCAACATAAGGTAATTGGGAATTACATTTTATGTTTTTAATTAAATAATTTTAACAAAAACCTGATTTTTAACAGTAATAAACAATAAAATACATTTGTATGTATAAATCTATTGCATTTTTAAAGTATAAAATATATTAATAATAAATACATTATTTAAAGATTTAATACAGAAATTCATTTTTTGAAAGAAATAGTTAAATCATAGTTATTCAACTTTTGTAACGTCTGATGAACAAAAAGATTAAAAAAATTATGCAGGTACGCAATTTGACCTAACCATAATATGACGAGTATGAGGTGTTTTTTTACATTTGGATCAACTCGGTCGAATACAGTGAATTTTATTTTACCGCTATCCTGTTTTTTTTTCACAACCGTCTATCTGTTAAGTCAAACATTTCCCACAAATCACCCTCGGTGTCCCAACAACACAAATGAAAGAAGAATTAAACAAAAGCCAATCTGTATTTCCTAACCTGCCGTCTGTAAGTAGGATTTAGCAATGTGATGATACATTTCCCGCACCGCCATTGTTAGAGGAAGTGCTAAAGCCACAAACACGGCGTCGAAAAAAAATCCGATTCTCATTGGTTGAAATTGTTGGTGTAAACATTATCGTATTAGCCGAAAATACACTTATTGACCTTCGCAAAAAGTCTGTTTTCCCTGCGGTTAGCGCTATGCCTATACGTTTCTCTCAGTTAAGTTATCCTGGGTTCTGCGGATCAGCATAAATCAGGGGGAACCAATTGGGAGATGTCATGTTCAACTTTGGTGCCTTCATCAGGCCCTTTTCTTCTCTTCTCTGCCCTTCCCTTCCCTTCTTGACCCATCTTCACCTCTTCGTTTTCAGAGCGGACAAAACCTTACAAGATCTCGTCTACAAACTAGTCCCCGGTCTGTATAAAAGTAAGTATATAACCTTTGTATATTTGACGCGTGTCAGACTGGGAGATTTATTTTTATTGGCCGTAGCCTGTTGTGCGAACAGCCCCTAATTGTCTGGCTATGTGGTAGACACTAGAATAACATAGTTCTACAAAATATACCAAGCAATCATCGCGTGCTTCGCTAAAGAGAGAAATACGGACTCCTTTATTTCTACGCCAAATTTCAGTCAATATAGATAAAACAGAATGCAGACGACATTTTGACAGCAACAGGAACAATAAGCTGGTTTAACGAGGGTTAAAATAACGACTTCTTACGATGTGATATACATCATATATTAAGGCCTTGTCATGTGTGAACCCTTCTAATACTATTTCTAATAGACAGACTTGATTCGTATTCAGTCCCGAAAACGAAAACAATGTACATTTTGTTTAAAGATGTTTACATACAAATGCCTGTGGTATAAGTCATTTCTCCATATTGAAACACTCCGGAAACTCAAATTCAAATAAAACCTAGAAGATGAGAAAATGGCGGCGTTAAGATAGTGTCGCGAATGTCTCAACTAAGTCTTCGTCTGTCCAGTGGTAATTGAACCAGGCAGTAACCTCAAATTCGCCCTAGCCCCTTTCGGAGCCCCCGCATCGACTTGACAGGCTATGATGGATGACGGTCTGGACTTGACCGCTTGTTAGACTTCCCTCCCGGACTGAAGCGTCTGCTCGCCCCAGGCTAACAGAACGCTTGACCCTAGACGTCTTGTTAGTTCTAGATTTCTTCGCCATTTGCACGATCTAGATAAATCGGATTTACTGGCTGAAAAATCAGTTGTGTTTATTGTACATAACGAACTGAGACAGATATAGTTTCTCTTTATTATTTTTGTCCACGACAGTCCATGGTCACAGTCTGTGGTACAAACACTTCAGTTCGATAAACAACAGGCCAAGGACAAGTAGACCTGAATATATATATATAATTATATATCATAAATAATAATTTAAAAAAATTTATACATCAAAATAAATAATAATAACAATGTTAAGTGAAAGCCAAAAATACCCAATGGATAGCTGAACAAATACGGTTTTAGTATAAGCGGCATAACCAGCAGGTTAACGCCGGTGTAACAGAAATCTTGGACGAATAGGCAAAGATAATTTATTGGGGGGAAAGTAAATGTTCTGTTCGGCGAATTTCTGGTCCATGAGACAAACGGAATTAATCAATTATTATTCTGTTTTATTTGGTGTCGGTAATCTTATTGTTTTCCTTTACTTTATTTAGACGAGATGAAACGAAGACGTGAATACTATATCGATCATCCTCCCAGTGAGGGTAAGTAGACCTATTAGCAATTATATCCAGATAATAACACGTATGAACATTATTATTTGGTGATTGGATATACCTAGAGCTTTTGGCGTGGTTGTTTTCTGTTTTCCAGTAGTTATGTATTTAAAAAAATAGCTTACTTCTTGGCAGACCGATTTTGCTGGATGTTATTTTAATTATTTGGTTACCATGGCAGTGCGAGCCACCGATTAAACGATACGAATCTATTGTTCAGTTTACCTCATTAGGTTGGTTTCGACTAAAGGACTGGATAGGTGTTACTTTAGAATTATTGAATACTCGTTCTTAAACTTGTTCTGTTTAGCTGTTGGTGTATTTAGTATATCACAGCAAACTATGTCCAATAAATATTTTTCATTTTGTTCTTAGAGAAAAGACAACGCCTATCGCCGGAATCGTTGGGATATGAGACCAAAGGGCGTGTTATTTATACTGAAGATGAGCGAATCAGTCTCAGTCTGGAGTTAAGCACAAGGTATTTCATAAAACTACCACAGAGTCCATTCGTTGTTCCTTTTTCTGTTATTATTTGTAAGTAGAAACGAGTTCTAATCGTAATGCACACTTATAATTAATTCTTATAATTCTAGAACACTCTTTCGGTCTACAAAGTGGTATACATACGGATTTCTGAACAATGTAAAATAAATATTTACAATCTAATAATAATTAATTTATGTTTTTATTCCTATTCTAATTTAAAATGAATAAAGGTTAAAATTTCGTTTTAAGACAATTATTGAAATTAAATGAATTTTGTTCAAATGTTTCTCCCTGTAGTGGTATGGAAAGGTCACCAAGTCCGCACAGTACAGATTCTAACCAGGTATGTCAGAATTAGTTATTTTCTGGTATGAAAGTTTATGGCCCGAGCATTGTCTCCTGGCTTGTAAGTGTTGGAGAGTAAATACAGTATGTTTTTTAAAAAATTGACTGTTTTTGCGTTTATATTATGTTGTGTCACTTACACAATGGAGAAGGAAAAATAAATAAAACATTTTTAAAAAAAAAGTGGATTTAATAAAACACAAAAACTAAATCAATCTCCACTCCACACAGCTTTTCCAAACGAACGGCTGAATCTGTTTTTCTCACGGCATCTTCTTTCTTTAAATCGTCCACATTTCACGTTTACAAACAAGACCAAAACAACCAGAGAGGGTGCATATAGTTCTGTGAAATTATTTCTACGTTGCAGGTGCACCTATAAAGAGTAGGACGTTGTCTATGGGATTCGAACCCATGTGTTAAATGGTCACTAATATACGACTAGGACAAAAAAAATATGACACAGGTTATTTACATAAAATTGTTTCTATGCTTCACGTCTGCATATGAAGACAATGTAGTATCCAATTTCCAAAAGGATAAATATAGTATTCGAGATATGGCTATATATAGGACCCAAAAATTTACACAAAGCTTATTGCATCATTTATGCGGAAATTTACTGAATTCCATAGATATATTTGCAAAACGTTTACTAAACAGTTCTGCCCTTGTTACGGCAAATTTTACGCTAATTCACCTACAATTTGGCCAGCAAGACCCCGATTTACAGACTTTCACTTCCGTTTGTAAGAAAACCCGTATTCGCCTAACGTCACTGAGGATCTCCCCGATGTGAAAGTCGCCGTCACACGACCGAAATAAGGAGACTCAGTACACGGAAACCCACAAAACAGCAATACGTTTACGTATCAACATTGTCCCTGTTCAACTTGTTGAAAGCGCATCGTGGAGATCGTCAGCCTAATAACGGCTTTCTTAAAAACAGAAGTGTAAATCGGATTCTTTCTGGCCGAAGGTGAACTAGTTTAGAATGTGTTTTTTTTTTGTTTTGTATCAAGAGCGGGAATTGTTAAGTAAACTTTATGTAGTTTGAATAGTGTGAAAGTTGTAAAGGCGATGTCGTGAGTAAAATAGATTCAGCCGTTCGTTTTGGGGAAAGCCGTTTGGAGTGGAGTGATTTTGGTATTGTGTTTCAGAACCTGTTATATCTAGATATCTATTATCCATAGTGTATGGACCGATCCAATTCAAAATTGTTTCTTTACTTTTTTAATTTTTGTCGATTGTGTATGTGCCACAATCATTATATGTTCTAACGGTCATTTTTAAATAACATATTTTATTGACTTTTTAACAAGCCAGGAGACCATGCGCGGGAGCTTTGTTGACGAAAACCGTTGTCATTTTGTGTATATTTGTGATAAATGTTTAATTTTGTAAGCGTATAACTGTAGTTATATTGCACTGCACTGTAGATGAATATAGTAACCTGATTTTACATTATCACTATTTTTCAGACGTGTGATGTACGTTATTTACAATGTCCTGCCGCTGTTACCGTAGCTCACATGAAGAAATTTGTCCGAATGAAGTACGACCTCTCGCCAGTGTACAAGGTCAGTTACGGTCTTCACTGACCTCACCTAGTATATTAATTAACAGGTTGGTTGTGGGCCTATAACGAGCCAAAAAGATAATATACGCTTCTTTACGCTTGAGGAGGGTTTATCCCTTTTGTAGCTGATATATATAAATATATACATATTGCCCACAAGTGGAGGTTCAACAAGTCCGATACAACCTTCCCTCCACCGGAACACCACTTGCGGTCCATAAGTTAAGTTTCAGATTTAATTTCTCGTCTTTCCCTTTATGTAAGCCTGGTCAGAAAAATGGTAATTCAATAAGGTGATATTCGAGAGATTTCCGTAAAAAGGCTTTACCAAAAGAAGCGCATTACTCTGTATTTTAAACCTTTTTGAGAAACGAGTTTTCTGCCCACACTTATGTCATGTGCTGACAGCAAACTTCTCTTTGTTGAGAAGACGAATCTTGAAAGCAAATGGTTTGCTTGATTCGTTTTTTGAAAGTAGTTTACAGTAGATATGTGAGAACTGTATTAGACGAGGAGCTGTTTTTAATACAGGCTTAAAAATATTTCTGTTTATTTCAGATCGATATTTTCCACAGTGACGAGGCATTGAAGGAGGACCTAACTCTGATGGATATAGCCTATATTTACACTTGGAGGAGGGTGCGTCAATTAATACAATTAAATTAAAATAAAATTAAATTAATTAAATTATTTAAAAAATTAAATAAATTAAATTATACAATTAAATTATTCTCTTAGCTCGGGCCTGTGCCGTGCTTCAGCTGGTTACTTATTGCTCTGTTAAACACATTCAGAGTACTGCATAAGAGTCGTATGAGCGAAACCGCTTGTCGATTCAAGTTCGACGAGTGAAGTGTCCGGTTTCTGCAGCGATCGCGGCATACTTTTTAAGAGAATTCGTCCTGGTTTTGCTTTTGTTTTTGTTTTACCAAACTCCAGCTATGAAAAGTCGTCATATAACTAAACACTCGTATACGACGTTTAGGATTTTACATAGGGCTGTTTCGTGGCAGCGTCGCTTACCAATGTGTAGAATGTCAAGTAAAGCTGTTAAGTGGCTGTGTCGCTTACTCCTATCTCGAACAGCACCAATATTTACTTGGCACCTAACATAACTATGTTATCTTAATTCAATAACCCATTATATGAACGAAAACAAAATGTTGGCTTTTAAATGGTTTATGTATTTGTGCTGTGTTATTTGTTACAGCGAGGACCATTGAAGCTGTATTATTCTGTGTATGAGAATGGCGTGAAACGCGTCTGCTTCCAGTGTACGGAAAGGCCATTATCAGACGGCAGCAAACCAAGCCAGCAGAACTTGGAGGCGGGCCCCAGTGTTGTGCAAGAATCTAAGGCGGACAAAGGATCGAACGAAAAAGTCGAATCTGTTGCAAAAGCTTCAGAGGAAGAAACGCAGAAAGATTGTAATGGCGATAAAAAGATGGACCATTTGTCCATGAATAGGAATGAAAAGGTTGGCAAGGCTTCTGATAATAAGCGACCCTCAAATGAAGCTGTAGCGGACAAGAGCCAGGAAGAGCCTGACAAAAACAAGAAGAGCTCATCTGAGAGGGACAAGGTGAAACTGGAGCTGTCGTCTGACAAGGATCCATGTCCTAAGGCGAAAGATCGCGCTGCACCCTCCTCTAACAATGTCTCGGTTGAGGGCAAGAAGGGGGCAGGGTTCTCCAATAGGGAGACCGAAGAAAACAAATCTAATAATCACAACATATCTAATAATGACCAAGCGTCGAAGGATAAACCTGATAGTGTGAGAAACTGTTCAAATGGGAATACTAATGGTGTTGATAACATCGGCAGAATGAACAGTTCTAAGACATTGAATGGGAAATCAGCGTCGGTAACAAACGGCAACATAAATGGTGGATGCGCCAAAGACGATAAAATTGTTCTAACAGATCAACCCTTAAACGGCTTCATTTTTAGCAAACCGGCTAATGTCAAGGACAAAACTCAAGCTAAATCTACTGCAGCACAGAGAAAAATTAAACAACCAAAGCGAAGTTTAGACGATACGGTTGCTAAGTGCAAAGCTCGTGAACTCGCACTTCAGGCAACCAACAACCAACACACAATCAGTAATGGCGGGGCAGGCTGAGTCACGTGCCACCATATCATCTCTGTTTATTGGTGGGTGTATGGAAGCCAGCTAGTTATCGCTTTTACTTGTTTCAAATGTAACGTCTGTGCTCATTGTTCGGAGAGTTGAATAGGACACAATTTAAATCGTCGGACTTTTAGATAAATGTGTAATCTTTGTCCTTAAATAAGCAGTAAGTCGCCTTCATCCATTGGTCACTATTAACGGAGACGTTTGTTAAGTGGTCGAACATTGCTGTGGCCATTTTCAGCCTGTTGTTTGGAAATAACGGAAAGATTTAACTTCTCTATCGATCAAATTTAACTTCCGCTCTTCACTTCATATCATTTATTTATCACCTGCTCATCAAACTTATACACTGTTGTTGTTGAAATGAGTATTATGGTTGTTTATAATAGTGAAGGTTCGTTGGACAGTCTGGAGATGGCGGTTACCGCTTTTATTGCTAGCCTTTGATTGGTTAACCACCTGTTCATTTGACCTCTTTACATATTACTTTACCCCCTCCCCTTTGACCGCACATTGCTGCAAGCTATATAGTAGGATTGTACATTAATATCAGTATTTTCAGGTCACACAATGACTCTGATTTCTACAGGTAAGAGATCCCATTTGATAATGCTCGCTTTCAAATATGAAAAACACGATAACATTTATATATTGGTTAATTCCATACACTTCCCATATTGTGTGTTCCCTACAAAACATTTTGCTACGACGTCTGTTTCGTTGCTTATATTAATTTGTCATTCGCCGCTTTTCGTTTTGTATTTGTATTCGTCTGTATTTGGGTATGGATATCACCAGTGCTGTTTTGGTTGACGTTTTATAATGAAAACCAGTTTGAATCTGTTCATTGTGGAATAAAAATGTTTGCATCAAAATTGCTGTTCATCTGTTACTGTTTTTGTATGTCGTTGTCGTATTTCTGGTCAATGACCTACGCCCATATCGGCGTTATTTCACTAATGTAATTTATTCGATCCAAATTTGTCCAGACCCGTCAATTATTATACCATTAATAGAGAAAACGTGGTAGAGAACTTCCTATTAAACATATTAGAAAGGCACCTCATTCGAACAAGCTTTAGAACGTAATTAATACCTGTGTAGGTTTAAATTCTTCTTCAGACATTGGTGAACATTCTGCAGATCTTAACCTAACCATGTGTTCAACAGAAAGATGGCAATAGTTTATGTCTGGGTTCTTAGCAGAACAACGAAGTTAGTAATTTTAGATTTTTCTGTTCAAAATGTTTGTGTAATGCTTTTAGAACCCGAAGACTTGAGAAGTGATGTGGACATCACAGGTTATTTTCTGTGCGTATTACGTCAATGTGTTTGTTTAATTTGCTCAATGGGTTGATGAAACCATCCTCGACGATCTTGGCAACGGACTAGGACAGAACAGGACACCACAACAAATCGGCTTCATGATGCCCCCTAGCTCAGAGAGCTTAAGGGCACAGGAAGCTGCTGCCAACTACCTGCCGAATTATAAAGATCTTTCCATGGGTCTCTCGAGACTGGGCGGAGGGGCGTGTTCGTCTTATCGTGGATTAACATCCAATGATTCCTGCACGAGGAAGTAACAGCTATAGACATTTCACGGCTAAGAAGTGCATTTCATCTAAAATCTATACTTGAAATTTCAATAAATTTTAAAATAGCTTTAAAAACTTTAACTGGTATTGCTACGAAATTGAGCACATCTAGACATATAATAAGTAAAGTTTAAAGAGCTTTACCTTTAAACCCGCATTATAGATTTTGCATCCTTTATTATTATTTTAATACGGTATATCGCACATTCTCGAGGTATATATTTTCCGAAAGCTTATACTTTGGGCCATACTAGAAATATATATATAAAAAAAAAAGTTTAATTTGTTTCAGTCGATTTTTGGCCGAAATTCTGCGGTATAGTGCCTTTAACACTGAATGAGACAATCAAGCTGGAGTCGGGGTGAACATTTATTCGATACAAAAAAGAAGTTTAACCAATGTCGTTGAAGCCCTGCAGCAGAAATTTGGAAGTGTTTCTAAGTTCATCACCATACTGTGTGTGGTCAGTGAGATATGTATAACAGTAATGACGCTCCCAGAAACCTGATAAAATCACTCCTCCAAACGTTCTCTGTTTTACATTACATTGCATGGTTTGTAACTGTTGGATAGTTTACCACTTTGCGTGTTTATTATTTTCCGAACTTGTTAGACAAAAAATCATATTCTGTACTTATTTACCTGCAAATCGACGAACAATCTAAAGAAAGATTCAAGGAAGAGTTTCTTATTTGGCCAGAACCTTGTCTCTGTGGCTGCTGCTGTAATCAGACCCAATTCAAATATCCGTATAACAGTTATGGCGTTCAAATAAATTTGATAAAACGACTCATGCGCAAAGCGTTAGTTGATGTTATTTTTTTTTATCGGCGCCTCCAGATTCTCTAATGGAGGTCTATGCGCATGCACCATACCTGAACTTTGTCAACATATCATTATATTGTCATTTTAAGAGGGACTGGAAGCGCAAAGAGTTCAAGTTCGCTGTTTTATATATATAGGCCTGAAGCAGCTATTGAACCGATTTAACCAATGAGAGTGCGGTATATAGAGTGTTCACGTGATCACACGTGATTATAACCACAACGAATTGTCCTCATGGTGGGCCCATTATATTACAACCTATTTTTTTTGTTTTGGATCAATTTAAACGTAATTTCGTATCAGATACCATGGATTTATCAATTCTGTCCAGGATGATGCTGTTAGTTTTCGTGAAGTGTTCCGTTGGTAAATTGGGAGTTTTCGTGAAGTGTTCCGTTGGTAAATTGGGAGTATTCGTGAAGTGTTCCGTTGGTAAATTAGTAGTTTCCATGAAGTGTTCCGTTGGTAAATTGTTAGTTTTCGTGAAGTGTTCCGTTGGTAAATTGGGAGTATTCAAGAATTGTTCCGTTTGTAAATTGTTAGTTTTCGTGAAGTGTTCCGTTGGTAAATTGTTAGTTTTCGTGAAGTATTCCGTTGCTATATTGGGAAATAACGTCAAGGTTATTGGTGGGAGCTTTTGGTTGATACTCTTGGTGGGACGTTGCTGGTAAGGGATTGTTAGTGGAAATTGTTGGTTGATATTTTTGAAGGATATTGTTTGAATTTTAGTCTTCTATTTAACAATCTAGCAACTTATATTAAACAGTATGTATGTTTGATTTTCTGCAGTGTGACGTTACCATGACGATGCTTGGATCAGCTTTGTGCATTTTTCTCAGCCAAGTGTACACATAAATAAAATATATACCTTCACAAAATCAACGTAGGCATATTTCATGTTTAAAAAAATCACTTCTTTTTAAATTTCCGTCGAATGTTAACCACTAGGTTGATCAGCGATCACCGCGATGACCCCAGTGTCATAACACTGGCCACGACTGCAACACCTCGAGTGACACGAATATAATAATAATACTTCTGTCTGTGTTCTAGGTTAAGCAAATGCAGGGTTTGAAATTTATGTCTTAACACAAACAAATTGGTATATTTTTAAGGCATTAGTAGTAATGAAATATTTTTGTGTTGTTTAGAAGGTCGGATGGCTGACTAACTGGATTTGTCTATATGACTAGCTGTATATATTCTGTATATTCAGATAACTCAGGTTAGTTTGTAAACGTCAATCTCAAACAGTACCCTCATACCATCAATGCAGTGTGACTTATTTTGACATTTCGCTATGCTTCCTCCCGACAGTTAACAACAACCACCTTTTCACCTTTCCTCAAAGACAAGCAGAAGGTTCATGTCACCTTCCTGTAAATGGGTAGAAGGACCTGGGCTGGTTAAAGTTAAATTCATTTTTCCATTAACAATTTTTTTTTACAATTAACCAAGAATTACAACAACAACCACTCTCACCTTACCGCAAAGACAAGTAGAAGGCTTTCACCTTTCCTGTGCATGGGTAGAAGGATCTGGGCTGGTTAAGGTTGAATTCATTTTGTACAAACCGTTGATCAGAAGTTATACCTAATTGCTATGTATCGAGCAATGTGAGTTTTTTTTAGATACGTTGTATTTGAACAATTTATTCCGTCAGATTTATTTTCTTTGTATATAGGTACCCGACTAAATGAACTAGCAGAATTAATGGTATATTTAATTCAAATTCAATTAGACTCACGTGCTTGTTTGTTTAAAATTTATATTAAGTATAGCTTATCGTCGTCAAGTTCCTAAAACCCGGATACATGTTAATTTGTAGTAAGTATAGACCTAAGCCACAACTCCTAGAAAGGATAAACTATGCATGTTTAGTTTCTATATTTCGGCTTTAATAATATACGATGCGCTGTCGTCCTGTATTGCAGGTTTAAGTCACGACAACAAAGTTATCTCCGCTAACATATAGAACCCACGCAGTCAATCGGCAAAATCTCGCGTGATTTCTCGTTATTTTGCTGTCATCACTAAGGTCGGCCGTGATATAGATGAATATGTCTAAAAAATCTTACATTTTTTTCGATGGGAGCCTATTTACCGCTGTATGCACAATAAACACATAAGCAAACAAGCGGTAACTGAGTGAATTTTATACGGCTGTATAGATGTACAAAGTTTAGTTTAGTAGAACATGATGTTCTGATTGTAAAACAAATGGATCTGTCTACATTGGCAGTTTTACCCACAGGCTGTGAAAAAGTTCCGGCCAAAATGACGACGATCGTATCACGTATGATACGCTGTATGAACAAAATAAAAACAATCATTTAGTGTATTTGTTTGCCGTAGTTTCTCTGCATTTAAGCGTTAAAGTAAAAAAATAAACATAAAAGAATCATAATAGTGCAATTTTAACTTCATATAAATATATCTCAAAAACGAAAAACTAAATTAAAAATGTTTCAGTCACAGGTGTTCAGATGAGGTGTCAGTGTGCAATAAATCGTTACTGTAAGTATGATAATACCCCAGGCGTGTGCATTAAGGTAGGCCTACTGCGAAAAGTGAAAGTAGAGAAACGGCTAAAATGTTTATAGGATAAGATAAAAGTCAATATCCTAACGTTGCGAATTTTAAATTAAAACTGAAGTCGCAAATTTTTAGCATTCGACAATTTAATTATGTGACCAGGTGTGAGTCCACTGCCAGAACGTGCCCAGACAGGTAGCTTCATTAAAGTTAAACTGTTCTGTCTGTGTTATAATAAAGGATGTGACGTATGTGGACGAATATAATAAAATGTCAATTACAAAAATATCCAAAGAACACAAAAACGGTAAGTGTGCAATCCAATATTTTTTCTAAATAGTAATAACACTGTCACTGACTAATTAAAACCGTTCAATCATCTTATGTTCTAAATAAATTCTGAGAGACAAGTTTCTGTATAGATTTTTATCAAATTATGTAATATTCACGATGAAATTCTAAACTTTATGCTAAGATTTAATCAAGATTTTCTATTCACCTAATCGCCTAAATCTGATTTGTATCCTAATTGGATTTACTGGCCACAAAAGACACACAACAAATAGTATAAATATGATTTCTATTCTTATAATTCTTAACTTGGAATCATGTCCAACATTTCTCCTATCGTATGCTATTTGTTGTCTACCCGTCACTAGTCCGAACGCTATTGGAAAATACTAAAAGAAAATATTGCGCTCAATTTACAATATATGACTAGTATATGACGGACATTTCGTAAACGGTAAGGTGGGGGTTATATATATAGTTGAAAAGTATTGAATCATGGTAAAACAATACAGGGTATATCTTAAAGGCATTTAAAACAGCCTATTAATTGCTTAACGACCGTAATACCTCCAGCACTTAATTATATTAATCACTCTTAAAAACGTTAGGCCTATACTATAAATATCTCTTGAAAACGTTAACCACCAGATAACTAAATTTTTAATACACGTTCAAACATGGACGGTGTCAGCTGGGACGAGTGTACATAACCATATAGAGCATAATATAAGGGAAGATTTGCAGATTTAATTGGCGCTTTCAAACTATCCCAAGTTTTACCCCTCAAAAAATTATATTTTCTGTTCATAATACATACACAGAATTGTAAAAAAAAGTTATTTGTCGCTACACTACTGTTTCATTTCATTGTTAATTTTCTACATAACTTGTCGTATTTTTTTATATTACACTTAAAGTTGATTTTGTTTTCTTCAAAATACTGGTTGGAAAAAGCTTACACACTATTCGTTGATTTGCGTGACACCAAAGGTCAATTCTACATGACTGGTTAATTGATCTATTATTGTGCACTGCTGATCAATTTCTACACTACTCGAAAAGTCTAACAAAGCATTTGCACTTTTCTGTTTGAAACAAAAATATCGTTTACATCTATTTATCTTTTGACGAAAAATTGATGGCATTATTTTTTTTGTATAGTATTTATCACGAATAATTTCTACTGACTTGCCTTTCTCAAATTAACTTTACACATTTTCAAAAACTAAAGCATGTCTGTCTAAAGGGATTTTTAACCGTCTTGTTTTTTTTTCTCTCAAAAACTCTTTCCTTCGTTTAAAACTTCCACGTCAATATCAGGAGGGTAGTTAAGGTTATAGTTTTCTTTATAAACTGGACGAGCTTATTTTCTGCATTTAACAAACATGGGAAGTGTATGTGTACGTTTTGCTTTAGTTATGTCGAAGGTTGATGATATGAAATAAATATACACATATAACACATTATAAACTTACATTAAAT
>JAVFBZ010046500.1:0-10419 GCA_032466195.1 Katharina tunicata
AAGTCCTAGTCCGCCCCCTGTCGCTATCGCTTTTTGTAAGCACCCGACATGCCGTCTTCAATATAGTGTTTGTTTAAATTGAGTTCTAAAACATTTGTTCTAGTTGTTTCATCCTAAGACGCAACTACGATATAACAACGAAACAGACTACTTTAAAATTTGAATAATAATTGAACCCCAACTTCCAGTAAAAATGAACTGCAGCCGTTTAGTTCGCATTGTTTGACCTTGCTAACGGTTTTCTTTGTGTCGTCGCTCGCTCGAGATAACTGTTTATGTGCCAAAAGTGCCGTGTAACCAAAACTGCCATTAATTGGCGAATTCAATTTATGCGGCTCAGAACAGGATCAGAGAAAATTAAGAAATTTGGTTGTTGCTTGTTTGACATTTAACGTCATATTTTAAAGTTATTTCACTAATATGAAAACGTGTCGGCCCAATGTGTTAAGGAAACGACCAATAACAACTATATATAACACTAGCCAAAACAAGGTCGCAACGGGACAGGGAATCAACACAGGGTGCCACAACAAATCGGCTTCCTCGTGCTCCTTATATCGGACAGCACTGGGGGCCGTTTTTTCAAAAGTGTATTAACTTCAAACCATTGGTGTATGACGTCGCGTCACAATATAGTTTCTTGGTTATGCTGTTTATTTCAGCCTGGTTTAACTTTTGAACAACCCAAACCAGAGCTACCGCCAACCCACCGCCTTATTGAGAACAATACGTCCGTCTAACCCATGAGTCTTGTTGCGCATTACCAATATTGTGCAAAACTAATAAGCCCTACTTTAATTTTGTGAGAAACTTTAGAAAAGACTAAACAAAATGTAAACGGAGAAAAAAGACAAGTACAAAGACGCAGATGAATATAATCTTCTGTTTTACTTTTATACAATGTATATGACTATAATCATCCAGTGGTTTGAGACAATACAATATAAATAGTATAACTATCGCAGAATACCAGTGTATCCAGTTTATTCCTTGTGAACTCGCTCATTTGTTTTAGTATGACAGATTGCTCAATAAATTTGAATAACAATGCCCGTGTGTTGTGTTTTGTTTTTCAAGGATGTATAATGTTGGGTCTGACCCAGCACTCTTCCGAATCAGATTTATTTTTCAGTTCATCTTGTTCGCTTGTTTTCGTCCGTGTATACGCCACACGTCGATAGTCGATCACAATTAGGTCACTTACAGGTGCTGATGTTCATCTAATGCAAGTCAGACCAAGATGACCAAGTGCCATGGAACTGTACAGTCTTATACGATCCTGATTATTCTGGTGACGATGACAGTGTTTATGAAACTGTGTCGCCTTCTTTCAACGACGTAAAATGGTCGTTTTGATGATATCAGGCAATACATGGAAGATCAATGTTGACTATCCTGATCCCGTTGAACCCCGATCGACTAAGATTGAATTCGTCCAACTTGTTTCGACTAGATCAGACGGCATGTCACACCATGCATCCATCTACCTGACCAGTCGCATCGCTTCTAATCGTCGGATTGGTGTGACATTCGCATATTTAGAATGCTCACTCGAGCTAGCTGGCTGAGTGTTGTGATTTGCGCGGCATTTGCTGGTAATTCTGCCAAAATTGCCGTGTACCTGCTAGCACATGTAATTGGTGAACTAAAATGATCGGACTCTGAGCTGCATGAGAGCCGGGTGTTTTTAGACCATGAATAGACATTAATGAACAAAATAACTCCAACAAAAGATACACGGTGATTCAATATTTCGGTTATAGACATATGTTCAGCTTATATCAATTGATTAAGAAAAGTAGTTTAGAATGATGTCATATGAAATCAGATATAAGATAGCATGGTAGCCTAGAAAAATACATAGCGTTACCACTGTCACATAATCTCAATACTTGGAGACTCTGAAACGTACCAGAGGCCGTGGTTTTTGGAAACTGTTGCCCAGGTGGAGTTTAGTTGGTTATTTCCTTGATTGCTCTTCTCTTATTGAGGCCCGATTCTCCCCCTTGACCAAATTCGACTTGGGAACAACTCTCGTAAAATAAAGTGTCGGAACTTCCAGCAAATATGATGTCCCCTGTGTTCGGAATAACATTACTTGTGTATTAAACAATTTGACAAGGTTCTATATGCTTAAAGGTTTCTAAAAAGCCGAATAATTAGTAAATAAAATAAAACAGTAACGGAAATTCGCGACGATCGTGTGTGTGAAATTATGAAACAATCCTCAACTTCTTGACTTAGAAAGATATCGGAGTCTTTAATTCTAATGTTCTTTAATTTTGAATAAAAATTTCATGCATATACATTATATATACTATTATATATACTATTATATATACATTACCGAAATGAAAGATTTGGTTTACGCTCTGCATACCGTTATATCAGCATAATTATGGTGTCTCAACTAGCTCTGGTAGGTAAAATATAGGCCTAAGCTTTTCATTGCAAGCCTTCTTGTTTTATGTCTCCTTAAAACAGCTTACTTCCACGGTTAGGTTTAGGGGTTAAAGTAACTGCGCGTTCATCTCAGATTGTGTGTAATAATTGTAGATTGTGCTCTTCGGTGGGGGTCATCCACAGTTAACGCTTGTTCTGCTGAAAACTGAATATGCCCACCCACGGGATAAACTGTTAATTAGCAAGCGCCCATGGTAATTAAGATCATTTAGCCTGATAGATTATGGCTGGGATAAGTTACGAAAATACAACGCGGGTGGTGTGGTTTAGCGGTTGTGGATAAGTAAGGTTATAATAACTGTCAATGCATTGTGAATCTTTCGCTAATAAAGTGAATGGATTACTGATATTAGCAACCTGCTTTGACAGTTCGTTTGTCGTCTGTAAAAAAAAAAGGACGCAAGGGAGTCACAAAGCCTTGTGTACTGTATCTGATATTAATTAAACACATATAAGCATTTTAGATTCTAAAACGTATATATTACAAATGGCCTTGATTATCCAAAGTTTGAGTAGTTCTCATTGGCTGATAAAGTTATGATGTCATTTGATTAGTCAAATGAATCAATTCCATTGGTTAACGTGTTTATCACCTTTGAAAGCGATCAAAGTAGCGGCCTCCTCGAAAGTAGACGATTTTATGCGTTAAATAATACATTATACATCTCGATAGTACAATATAACTCAGTGGAGAAATTTTGAAGATATGACTTCTAAATTTCTACACAGTCACAATAACTCGCTGATATTTTTTTTCGGGGTTTGTACAAGGCATTATACAGAATCCCAAAACACAACCGTTTTAACGGAGATTTAGCAGATATGAAACTCCGAACAAAGAAGTCAATGTTAGTATACTATATTTAAGTTTTATTAAGCTATCGTCAGTGCACGTATAAGTGTTTAGGTAAAGGCATCATAATGCTAAAATATATCTTCTCTACCAACATAACGTCCTTGTTCACAGTTTGTATTATTCTATATTTCTCTAAAATGATACAGAGAACTTTTAACAAACCGTACGTTGTTCATGTTACGACACGACATTTAACTGATCATTGTAATGTGACTAAAGATATAAACACACAGGTATAGATTTACTAATCACTGATGTTATTGTTCAATTCTTTTATAGGATATTTCTTGTGAACTATGATATGATGTTAAATTTACATATAGCTCTTATACCTCAGTGTATAGCCAACGTAGGACACAACCTCTGACAAATACAATAATCGGCCTGTACAGTTAAAAGTACACATTTAAAACTTTAACGAAGATTGGATTTGTAATTTGGCGGCACTGACAACTGATAGGAGTCAATGAGACAAGCTTCTGAACGTAAAAATCAAACAGCAGAATTGTGTCCCTTTCAACATATTCTCCACACCAAAGTTGGCCTATCTTTAGCTATGCACATTTACCACCAATCTTGGCTATAATAGTTCATTTTACAAGCACAAAAAAATGGAACAGAAATCAATGTTCGAGAAAAAAGTGTGAAATTATGAAATTAAACGTTTAATTTTTTTACAACTCCTCGTGTCATTGGTCTATGGTCGCGTTCAATACTAAGATTTTAAATTAGTTTCTTGGAAACGTTATTTTGCACCATTTATTGAACCATTGGTTGTTACTGGGTTATAAGATGTCTCATATTTGACAGTCTTATATTCGTACAAAATGTACACCTGTTAATCGAACCAATTAAAAGGGTGTGAATCTATACCATATAAATTATGTAGTTATCAAATAAGACAATAAAGAATTGCCTTAATTATTCTTGACAGAAAGTCAGCACGAGTTTTTTTTTAATATTCATTCCAATATATTAATTTAACATCCGTTTTAACGTATTTCTCCAACAACTGAATTTCGCAAAATGAATATTGTTTAAATTATTATTAATAAAGTTTAAATTATGGTAATGTGATTTTTATTTCTTACCTTCTTACAAAGATACACAATTCATGAACACCATCATAACCACCAACGTTCATTTGCATCAACCACCAGCATTGTTACACATGTTGAAGATCTATTCTACCTAATCCCCGCTGAGACGGACATGAATTTAAAAGTCGTAATCTTTTCACACTGTTATAGTAACTTACTAGCTCATTGTGCTAGTCGGTTAACTCGCCCCACCCACAGCTTATTGTGTTCAATTATGTACATCAATTCCCTTAGACGTTGACTAATTGACAGTTTTACCCAACGGGCGGACACATACAGTAGTTTTCAGCAGGCGAGGCGTTAATTGTTGATTTACCCCCATGGTGGAACACGATCTACAATTATACAAAGAAAACTTTACTTGGGCTAACAATGGTTGATTAACAAAACACAAGCTGTGATGGACGCTTAGTTAATCTTACCCATAACCGTGAAACTGATCTGTTCTAGATGGATATAAAACCAATGAAAGACAGCTTGATATCAAAGCCAGACCTGGTCCTTCATCTACCCAGTCCATTGATTTCACACTCAGACCTATCTTATACCTTTACCGTACTTCGACATGGAGAGCTTTGACCAAGTTGTCCAGTTTCGTAATGGTATGAGTTTCTGATAGTTTCTCATAATATCCAGTAATCAAATGACAACTTATATTTCACAGGATTTATTGTATCCTCGTCAAACTCATCAGGCTTTACGTGCGGAAAAAATCCACGTGCAAGTTTATAACTTTATGCATTTCTTAAATTCCTTACAAAAAGTTATTCGCGCACGGTGACCAAGATTTAAATGTACAATAGTCTTAACTTGTGATATAATTCCGAAAAACGGAGACTTCATTTTGACTCAATATTTCAGCAGCATTGATTATGCCATCAGCAAGTCATAGCCCGATCAATATTGATGATGGCATTATAAAAGCAAAGTTGAATCATAGAGTCATAGAGTCAACTTCTGTGTATTGTTTAAACTATTAAATGGAAGTACAGAAAAATTTCTTCAGTTTCCTGCTATATTTTTGCTACAAGTTTCTTATTTCTTCTCCATATGCAGCTGACCTAAGACCGGAGACTGTCCGAATAAAGGTACCTGTCACTGCGATTCACGAAGTGAGTGTGTACGAAACTATCGATGATGAAAAAAAAACAAAAAATCTTGGCTTACAAAGATAACAGTATCTTCCATTCTAACCTCCGATTTATCACGGAATCACCTGACATGTGTGACGTCACGTTCTTGGTCGGCAGAGACGAAGTTCCGGTTTATGGCGTAAAAGCCTTACTGGCAACTCGAAGCAGGTAAAATAACTAAACGATATAAACTTAATGTATACAAAAATTATGCTTCTTTGAGCACGTTAACATAGCTAACAGTGAGACCTCCAGAACGCCCAAGAAGAGATCAGCTCGATCTCGTCTGGTTTCAAGCATCAGACGATTGGCGAATCCTGTCAGAAAGCCTGTGTGTAAATCACAAAGCCGACATGTTTACCGCGTACCAGAGTTTGAACCGTCTGTTTTCAGACCACTTATATCCTACCTTCACAGTGGATATATCCACGTCGATGTTAGCAATGTTATAGGTAAGCAAACCGAAACCACCGAACCAAGTCGTTTTATTTAATGCGTATTAGGACTATAAGTTTGTTTGGTTACGTTTTTAATTCAATTTAATTCACTCAATGTAACTTAAGTTGTGGTAATAAAATCGATTGTTATAACAATGGTAACACGTAATGTAACAGAAGCAACATCTAATATATTTATAATGCTCAAAGGATTTTAATCGCACCCACAAGCTTTCTTGTAGTGCATTGTGCTCTGATTAACGCTAGGTGTATCGATTATTAATAATGTGTGAATTTTCCTTTCTAAAGCACATGCCTTTCTATTATGATAATGTAAAGGAATTTCAATCGGCTGACGTTATTTCACATACTACCACATTTTTGTAATATCCAGGTGTGATGATTGTAGCAGATGCGTTCCATATAGATGACCTCAGAGCTGCCTGTCTAAAATATGCCCGAGAATGTATTACCAAAAAGACCGTGCTTCAGCTCCTGGTTTCAACTCAGCCCTTCCTTAATTACAAGTGGGCCAAAATTCTTAACCAGGAGGTAAATATTCTTCAGTGTTATTCTTACAGAGTTGATACAGCTTTATGCGCATCTATATTGAACGAGATAAAAACAAGTGAATATAAACAAGGTATCAACAATGTGTTTGAAATATATTTTCTTGAAGAGAATTTACTATTTTCTCGAAGTAAGATCTATTATTGTCACGTGATTCCTTAAGTACTGCATGTTGACTACACACAATTTTGTCACGCATAACTGAAGACGTTAAGGATGTTTCGCACGATGCTTTCTTCGCAGTTGCCTTATAGTCTTACTTGATTTGTGTTGTTCCCAGATAATGACGTATATTTGTAAGAAAGGTCAGGACCTAATTCGACAACCAACGTTCTTTGGACTAACCGAAAAATCGGTATCAATGATCCTGTCCAGACCACAGCTCCGTGCCACAGAAGAGAGCAAGCGGCTCTTCGCTGGACAAGAATCCACTGTTCATCACGCAACTCAAAGAAATTTCGCCAGACACTGAGAACACTGACCCAGTTAGTAAACTTCTGTGACATGTCCATGGCTAAATTACGTACAGAAATCCAACCGCTTCGAATTGTACCTGATGACGTGATAAATAGAGCCATATCTTACCAGATCTGTGCTCGAGTCGTTATTGGTCAAGTGAAAGAGTCAGGCTCCAACAAGAGAAGCCTTAGCAAACAGAAAGGGTCCACGGGCTTAACAAACAAACCAACCGGGAAATACCGATCTGTCGTAAAGGAACAGTTTCCAATCCAACCCCTGGCTTCTTCTACCTTTGATAATTCCAAAGTTTTGGGATCGTCGGACAGTGGTTACGCTTTGTCATTTATAGACGTTTCTTTGCTCTCCAAACTCTGATGTGTTGTTTAAATAATTCTGAAGTGCTATAATCTGGAGTATATGTATCTGTCTTTAAAGATAATAAACATTATGTAATGTATTAAAGATACTTGCAAATATGTCATGTCCTTGTATTATATCATGGATTGTCATAGTTTAAGTGGCTTCATGGGTGTGAGAATCGAACAATATATCTCCGGATTATATAAGTTGGCGTACCTTGGAATATACACTGTTTAGCTGTGATCCAATCACCATGTATCTTTCGAAGTATTCGTATAGTTTTGCTCTACTTTGTTAAAGTCTTAGGGTATGATGCTTTCAAAGTTGTGTTGCAGTTCATCCAACTGCAAATTTTGAGAGATCTTCGACACACTTCGTAGAGTAACACTGTTAGTGAAGCTATTGAGACATGCTAAGCAGGAAAGACGTAGCTAAATTGCTCTGGATAGATTGTTTGTCCATCATATTCTGGATAAGGGGTATTCTCAATGTATGCACGAAAAAACACAATTGTTCCGATTTAGACAAGAACTGACCAAACAGCTTTAGATGTTCCAGTTTTACGAGCACTCGGCGCCCAGCTAAATACTGTTCTGTTTACTGTTATAAAATTATTATAACGCTCACAAATATGTTAAAACTGCTTGCGTTCGGCATTTATTCGACCTCAAACGAATGATTTTATATAAGTCGACGTAATGCCATAGTAGCTTGTACATTGAATATTGGATGATGGTTCAAGGTTGTAAGGGCAAGACACCGTTCTAATTAGGCGAAGACAATCTAGATTAATTTTACGCTGGTAAAAAAACGACAAAGGGAAGCACACTAAGAAAGGTTTATATAGTGTGTCTTCCCATTTCATTTGATACAATACTGTTTTACATGAATAACAAGACAAGAATTATTATCTTACAATCGGTGCTCTGGTGTTTTTATAGGGTAAGTTTATAATTATGATTAATAAATTCCATTAATGAAATATATAGTAACACGTGGGCGCCACGGCGGGGCAGAGGACCACTTAGTCCAACAGCTTGTCGGTAATGTCGATCAATATCAGATGTTTTCACCAGTCAAAAGCTCAGAGAAGTTTAGAGTTTTTGGATGTTTATATATAGTAAATAGGTTTTCTAAAACATGTATTATATAGGTAGTCTATTGAGGAAAATGGAGAAAGAAATGATTGACACCATAAAAAGGATACCCACAGTTATATATGTCATAGAAGCTGACAAAAAGTTACGATATAAGTTAACCCCAAGGTTACTACAACCATTTCGTAACTTACCTAAAATAATGTTTGCCTTACGTGTACCGCTGCAGTACCACTTAGGCAGTATGGAGAAAAGGAATAAACTCAGATTAGCTTCTTATTCAGAAATATAGATTTAGATAGTTTAACATGGGTGGGAAGGGCATTCCATTCGCGAACGACATTAGGAAATAATGAGTTCCGGAATTATTCCGTACGAAACTCACTTCAATAAAATTATTACTGTAGCGAGTAGAGTATGGGTTTCGGTTTGCTATCGTAGTAGTTAGGTGGTGTGTAAGCATGTCTGGAGTTGATTATTTGGAAAAACAAAATTAAACGATTGTATTTCCTCCGTTCGCTTATTGATCGAAAACCAGTTTCAGAGTAAAGAGCTTAAAGAGTAAGTCCAGTGATTGTACGGAGTGCATCATTTTGGACCATCTCAAGACGATTATTTAGGGATGCAGGGAGATTATCCCAAACAACACCAGCATATTTAAAAGTTGGTCTTAAAAACGACTTGTACATTTTTTCAAAACATTTCCGTTCTAAAACGTATTTGAAGTCTTATGGATAATGGATAATTTGCGTTGAGCATTGCCAATACAATTGTGCAAGTGGTTATTCCACTTTCCTCGTTGATTCAACGTTAACCGTAAATGCTATTGAGAATCAGCATTTAATAGGTATAGTTTCAAAAGATAATGGAAAACGTGTAGGAAAGATAAGCGCAGAGATGGAAACAGCTATTGTTTTTTTTGACGAAAAATTTACTACTCATATTTTACCCATTCTGAAATTGTTGTCAGGTCATGGTCAACGGTACATGAATCTGCCTGTAGATTATCTGATAAGTGTCGTCCGCAAAAAGTCGTATGTTGTTCAAAATGTTGTACTGCAGATCGTTTATGAACTTCAAAAAGAGCAGAGTACAGAGGACGGACCCAACATGAACACCAGCTTGTACTGACAGCAAAGACGACCTCTTTCCACTTACGGCAACACGTTGACATCTGTCACTGAGAATGTCACTGAAACATTGTAATAGTTGGCCATTTATTGCATATCGTTTAAGTTTTAGAAGCAGTTCTCGGTGCCAGACCCTGTCAAAGCTTTAGCAATATAACAAAAAAAAATAGGGACTTCTTTCTTACTGCCCAGTGCTGTTGTGATAGAAACGTAAAGATCGAGTAGGTGCGTTGTGGTAGAATGTGAAGGAAGGTAGCCGTGTTGCTGAGGGCTAATATCATGACGAAAGAAGTTAAAGACGTATTTAAAAACTGTGTTCAAAAACTTTACCCATAATGCCGAGAAGAGATATAGGGTGATAATTTTTGCATAAATGAGGTTCACCTTGTTTAATGAATGGTGTGACGTTAGCAATTTTCCAAGTAGTAGGGTATTATGAGGTTATTCGTGAGTGGTTGAACATTTTGGTAAGTAGTCGACAAAGAAAGTATCGTACAAGGTAAAGGTACCTAGGGCTTATTTTATCTGGTCCAATAGCTTTGGTTAGGTCCAGATTTGACTGGATCTGCAGAACACCGTCTTCCGTTATTATAAGACCATCAATACAATTTTCTTTGAAGGTACCGAAGACAGGTAATAGAGCTTTGGATTCGTCTAATTTTGTTATTAAAGAAAAATATTCACAAATAACAGTTGCTTTGGATTCATCAGAATATGCTGTTGAACATCTTACTTCGTCGAAAAGAGGGGAGAAGCTGGTACAATTGCTATTAGTGTTCCTTAGGAAAGATTTACTAAGCTACAACGAAATTTT
>JAVFBZ010046510.1:0-10417 GCA_032466195.1 Katharina tunicata
TTTAAACATGAGAATCGCTTTTTGATAATATATTCTATCATAAACTGTCATCCATCTTAAAGATTTGAACATTTTGTTGCTTGGAGTCAGGTAATCTGCATTAAGAATAATCCTTGCTGCACGCTTTTGAAGTCTTAATATACAGTCTAAAGATTCTTTAGAAGCTGAACCCCAAATTGAGCAACAATAGTCAATTATTGGAAGAACATATGCATTATAGAAAAGAATTCTCACATGATGTGGTAAATATTTCTTTATTTTTTGTAACAATGAGAGTTTGGATGACATTTGTGAACACAGCACATGTACATGCTTTTCCCATGTGACACATTCATCAATTGTAATGCCTAAAAGTTTAACATGTTTTACACTTTCTATTTCAACACCATCAATCATGATGTAATGAGTACTTTTGATGTAAGTGATATACTTGATTACAGATTTAGGTCATCAATTTCTATTAATCTAGTTGCTATAACTGTAACATGATGCCACAACAAATATGATACCTTAAGACCTTAAGATCAAAGCTCTTTCCAAATTAACATAATTTTGATGTGAAGGATTTCAAACTAGAAGCATGACAAATTAGTATTGCAAACAAACAACAACAACAAAATTAATAACTTAACAAACAGTGTAAATTTTATTACATGTCTCTTTCCACTACAATTATGCAATAGATTGTTGTTCAGAACTGAACTATGAATTATGTAATATTCTGTCCTTTTTCCTTATCCTTTAACAACACAAATAATCCAGCCAAGGGCAATATCAGCACAGTTGTATAGATCTAAATCAATCCGTTTCTTGGCAGTCAGTGGTGTGAATGCTACAGTGAAATTTTTCTTAACATTGTTGTTAACATTAAATCAGAATTCTGAAGCATTCTGTACGGAGCCGATGTACACAATGAGTTACAACTCTTCTCTATTCTACTGAGGCCGCTGTTTCTTAAGTCACATGTGTTTATTCTGCAAACTAATTTATTGAGTTACATGCATGTACAATGTAACACAAAGCTCAGTCCTCAGCTGGTGTTTTGACAAATACCTCAACATACAAACATAAACTGATCAATGCTAGATTTCTTGAGATGCAATTAATTTGTGTTGAAAGAATGTATTTTTCTCACAAAAAGTTTGTGACAACACCAAAAAGACATATTTATAGCCTGTAGGTTGAAAGAGACTGAACCAATAATTTATTAAATCTTCCTTAATATCATTTTCTATTTGTTTGACAGTCCTAAATTAACCAATCAAACCTTTAATGTAAATATGACTCATTATATATACTCGCACATCAAATTGCATGCTTATTGGTAATATCTGCACTCTGTACAAACCCATTTAATCTCCTTTTTGTTATTGTTGTTTTTTTATAACATTAAACTTTAACAACTTAAGAATTTTTCGTGTATATATATAGGCCTACATGTACCTGTATTTTCATAACTGTTGCACATGCTTGAGAACGATGTCGGTATACACATTGAAACGTTGCGAGAAATAAATTGACAAGTTGTAATCCATAAAGTCTTCTACCTTATCACTCAAACTGAAGCAATGCACAGGCGCGTCTACTGCCAATTTTGCAAACAATGAAGACCATTATTAGCGTGGCTTGTAACAAGGCTTGATCTAGTCTTAGGGTTTGTTAAATAACTTTCTTCTTTAAGTGGCATTTAGAAGCTGTATGTAATCAATACTGGTACAAAAATTTATGGATATCAACAAGTGTGAAAAAATAAAGAAGAAGTTGATATCCATAAAATCTGTGTTCCAATAATGATTTAAATAAGGGTTAACTTTGATCTTATTAATTGCTTTCTTTGTAATGATTAGATCCTTGAGAGGCATTTAGAAGCTGGTACAGAGTAAAAAAGGAAACAATTTCTTATCAATAACAACTTCTTTATTATAATAAAGAAGTTGTTATCCATAAGAAATTGTTTCCTCTTGTAATGATTGTTGGAGAAAAAATTAAAAGCGCTCAAACAAATTTTGATCGTTTCTTAGCAATTTGGTCCAGCTTTTGCAGTCATCCTTCACGTATATTTGCGATTGCATATATTTTCTTTCCTGAAAGTACTATGAATCTGTACAAATGTTGTCATACATTCTTTATATATTTCTTGACTCTTGTCAAGGATAACCATTACATGTACATAGTACACCCATTTCAAACTCATTATTTTAACTATTCTGTCGGTCATTTAATTGGCAAACCTGTTGTTGTTTTTATATTGCTACCTCCGAAACACCAAGACAATATCTTTGCACACACTGATCCAGATACAGTATGGAGAGTCAAAGTAATCCGAGTTTGAGTGATATGAAATTTAGATCTCTTCACACAGCTTAGAGGGACCTAATATCACAGAGCTTGTTTAAAATAACTATCTGTTACCATTGAACATGTAAAACAGGATTGTTTTCATCCAAAAAATTACACATTTGTGACAGCAATGCATTCTTTCTTACTATGATTTGGCTTACATTACGTAATCAAGAATTTTCAGGGAATGGCAAAGATAAGCCATAGAATTTAGGTTACTCTAACCCTCAATAGCATGTTTTTACATTTTTTTGTGTTTTACTTCGAAACTGTTATGAATTCGCAACACATATACATACATTCTGAATTGTTTTTTAATGAAAAGCAATAATATGGTAATTATATCTTTCAGAAACTTACTGAAAAAAATAAGTTTCATAAAATCTATTTTTTGGGTTCTCCAATTGCTTATTCCAAATATAACACTAAATATAATAAATTTCATAAAATCAATTTTTTGGGTTGTTCTATTGGTAATTCCGGATATCACACTGAATATAATAAATTTCAGAAAATCTTTTTTTTTGGTTCTGTAATTGCTACTTCCAGATATCACACTGAATGTAATACATAAATGACTAAATGCAAGAAACTGCGAAAGCCGGTGGACATTGCTAAGCGTGGTTGTTAACTACTCGTTACATGTAGCTATGAGTTAAAGTCCAGTAAAACACATGTTAGTTAACGGGTAAATCTTCCGTTGTGATGTGGTCCGTACTGAATTACCATTGTGCCACTGGCCCGAAGTTGGAACAATAATAGGGTTATGCAAACTAGCTTCCGTAATGTCAAAGGATCACCGACAAAAAGAAATTAATCGTTTATATCTTTTATTTTATATTGATTTTTAAAGAAGGTTACTAAAGATGGTTTAAGTTAGCTTTCCTGATAGGACAGTCAAGACGGTGAGGTCTGGTGAACAGAATAAAGACACTTTAGTGCAGCAGGTCAACATAAAGTATGTAAGGCAAAGGTTAAACTTGTCGGGACAGGGATGGTAACAAAGCAAACAAGCAAAATGGATCAGTCTTACATTGCAAATTTTTCTTTCTACTTATCCCAGATTATCAAGACAAGAACTCACAATGGTACAAAAGACATTTTCCCCTAACATCACCTCTGACGGAATTTTAACATTTCCAAAAAAACAGTGGCTATGGTTGTTTGTATCCGTCCTCGACAAGAAGACTTGAATATAAAAGCCTACAGGTTGATTTCCCAAAGGGCAGGATGCAAATGGATGTAATCGCGCAGTGAAATCCATGAATAGTCTGATAAGTCTATGTAAACAGTCAGCAGCATTTTCTCCATCAAGTCATGTCCTATCTAGAGAAGAATTAAGCTTCAATTTCATTGAATTCAAGGTGATTCAACATGAATACATTCAATGAGCTTCCTGACTATTGGAGGTTTTTGAGTCTCGAAACTCAAAAACAGGTCTATTAAAAAATGATGAACGTTCAGGGATGAATACTTTTACCTTTGACAACAATGACCATTATCTCTCTTTTATCAAAACAGAAACAATGACAATGGAACAAAAATAATCTGATGATAGAATCTATAAGGGTAAATACCTAACATCTACTTGTCCTAGGACATTTATCAAACTAAATATTAGAAAATGAAAAAGTATTTCATATTGACTTTCGAGAGAGAAAGAGAAGCTGGTTGGAGCTAGTTTGCCTGACAAAATCGCAGACCATGATGAAGTCTGGTTAAGAAGGAAAACAGTGTTAAAGTATATCTGCAGTAAAATTATTCTTCAATATATTTTGCCCAAAACATATTTTTTATACCTTGTTTTAAAAATAAAAGAAAAGTAAAAGAAATATGACCCACATGAAGTTACCAAATATGCCTGTTCGATGAGCCTGTGACATTGTGAAGCCCTGCCTAGCAGTAACGCATACTTTAACCCATAGTGCCAGTGAAATCCATCAAATTCTCTTGAGTCCTTATTTGATTTTTTACAAAAATCCGAAGGACAGGCCCTTGTTGATAATTAACATGCCAAATATTGTAGAGATTTCCAGGCATCAGTTGATTTTTTAAATTAATTTTCTATGTACAATCGGAAGCTGTAAAACCTTATTAAATTGAGTCATTGATTTTCGAGCGATATAGTGAGATGGTCAGTGGGGCTACCGTGGGTGGGTTTATAACTCAACATGATTGAAAAACCTCAACTAAACTTTAAATTGTATTTCATAACAGCTTCAATGATTAATCCTTTAGACGAGGTAGTTGTCGTACTCACACACGGTCAACTCTAGTCCATACACACCAGAAGTCTCTCTTGGAACCAATACTCCAGGACACAGAAGATTCTTGGCTAGGTGAACTCGTGTCAAGACATTGTCATTTTAAATCATGTTTGCCGTACACTTTCTTGCACGCACATGCGTAAGCCTACAATAATATTATATAAGACCTGCGTTTCCACTTAAGAAACTCATATAGTACGTTCATATAAGTAAACTCTGGGCTTTGTTGATACCATGAACACATAACAACTTCAAATGATTAGTGACAAACCTGATAGATACTTGTGCAATTATAGCTCAGAAATATGCTAAACAGTGTGGACATATTTTTTTAAAAATTAAGGATATAAACAGGACAATTTAAAAAAAAAAGAAACATAATTTGGATTGACAAAATCTGAGCCAGTAACCCTTGCAGTTCTGATGGACATGTGAATATGTCATAGGCTAGGAACATACAACACTTCTCTGCAGTTCATAAGTTAATGCAATCAGGGGATAGACAGCCACAAACTGGGAAGCCAGACAAGTGAAAAATGCTAACTACAAATTATGATTCTCCCACACTGTTGCATTATATTTTTACAAGACAGCCTCCAGTTGAGGTGAGAAATTTCAATTGAGTTCAATTCAATTTTATTTATTTCCGATTTTCCAGAGACTTTGGTTAGCCATTTATTAACAAAACAATAAAAATTATAGATAAACAAGTGAGATAAATAATGAGATATTTGGTGGGGTCATATTCATGTTAATCCTTGCCAATACATTAACCATGTATTTTAAATGGCTGATGAAGCCTACTGGCCATTTGATATGTCTTCACTTTAAGCAATGTTGATTTTAGCTACATGTATTTTAAACACATAATGTGAATATTTTAGGAAGAATTTTATTTTTTACAACTATGAATATGTGATTATTTGGGTATTAAAATTAAAGTATATATTCCAGCAAAGTGGGTATAAAGTGATTATGATCCCCTTTAAGGTGTAGGTCTCCGTAGCCGTGAAGCCCATGGTTGTCTGTATGTACACAGATGGTATCAAAGGTCTTTACCAAAAAAAGAAGAAGTGAAATGGATCGGGTTTACATGCCCGTTGTGACTTTCTCTCTGGTCTTATCACAGATCAACAAGACCTGATCTCACAATGGTCAAGAGAGACATGTTTCCCTAACATCACATCTGATGACACTAGAGTTTTTCACTCTCCTAGGGAAAACGACATCAATATTACAGCCAATAGATTGATTTCCCAAAGGGCAGGATGGAAATAGATAATATTACAGAGCGAAATTCATGAATGGTCAGATAAGGCTATGTAAACAGTCAGCAGCAGTCTCTCCATCAAGTCATATCCTATCTAAAGCCGCATTAAGCTGTCATTTTACTTCCAAACATTGGATCATTCGAAACCAATATCTTCAAGAGAATTCCTAACTTTTTGACTGTTTTTGTGGGAACGACTTTGCTTGCAAATAGGTCAGAACAAAATGTCAAGAAACAATATACTTAGAGTCCTAGGTTGTTCCTTCAACAGGGAAAACAATCTCTTTTCTAAGACAGAGGCCACTGTAGGACAACATTGTTTTCTATTGTGGCAAACTGATGTGAATTTCTTATACGATTTTTAGAAAAAGCTTGCAGGAAAAAAAGTTGACTTTGAGAAAACTTGTGACACCTTCCTACAGACACTTTAATACTAGGTTCAAGCTTCTTGATGCCTTTTAGCTGAGAGAGCATGAGGGCACAGGAACCATCCGCTTGAATTTAGCCTAGTGCTGTAACAGGTACAGATTTTTCCTAACAGAGTACTTGTTTGTGGTTTGTTTGTTTGTTTGATTGTGGTATTTTGCTGTACTCTAGGTTATTTCGCTTATATGACACCGGGTCAGCCCAATCGGTGAAAGAGACCACCACAAACGACACTGGCAACATGCAAGACAGGACAAAACATTTACTTAATAAATCGGCATCCTGTGCCCCTTAGCTCAGTGAGCACCAGGGCACAGTAGACTCCCACCCAGCCACTCGCTACTTTTTTGTGGTATTTCAACACTCTATATTTGGTTACTCGTTATAATTAAGTGCCATTAAAAAGTTTACATACCCTTGTCTTTGAACAAATTAATTATGCGAGTGAAGACGACGTTGGCGACAAACATTGTGGCATGTTTTTTTTTAGGACATTTCTTATCCCTTTCCATCAAATGCTGCTTATGCATCAGTGTTATAAATATACATGTGTAACAACTTCAAGGGAAATGCACTTCAGCATGATGCTAAAAAAACAATCAAATTAAGAAACGAATGAATAGTTGTCGTCAGTTAATCAGTGCTCTTGGGTTAATTTATACTCCAGATAATGTAAGTATGCATATAAATTTAACTTACATTTTTTTATTATTAACCACAGAGCAATCAACCCAATCCTTGTAGAAAAATATTTATTACCATTTTCTTAACAACACTTTATAAGCACTGAATTATCTGCAACTTCCATACATGTATCTATGTAAATTCTTTTCCCAATTTGGACCCTGTAAATGTATTTACTTGTGTCTGAAATAAAACTATATCATATTAAAGCAATGCAACCAATGCAACAGATTTTTCAGAAAATTGACCCGTTTCAATATCATTTTATCTTTTTCATCAAAACTTCTGCATCAAATTGTTAATCTGGGTGCGAATTCATTTAGATGTCCTGCAACATTCTGCTCCACTTTGTTGTTCCACCCATATACTGGACATGTGTTATAAAGGTGCAATTGAAACTTTTCCTAGAACGGCCTGACTACATGTAACTTTCCTCTGAAAAAAGTCAAAATAAAAAAAGCATTTCTGCGCTTAAAAACTGTTCCTTAAAGTGTTGATTTCTAGTGGACTACAACTCAGAATAGTAACAACTAACAATGATAACAAAATCACTAAGTGAAGAATTCATCTAATCTGTATCATTCTTGTTGCAATTAGTAAAAATTAACCACATAACACTTCTTAATTTTTTCACAGACACAAAATAAACTCTTCTTATACTTCTACAGGAGCATCAGTAGGGGGCCTTTTAGACTACGGTTCCTTGACAATGCAATACCTGTACCTATTGACTGTCCTCATTCATAATGTACACCGATTAAATATATAACTGCTGTTAAGATGTCACCAGTCGTTCTCAATACATGTATAGAAGCATACGGGGCACAATACAATATCATAGCATTGCATAATTTATGAAATACTTTGTTAGCTTTCTAGCTGGGTAGGTCGGAAATAGAACACATGGCACAACTATAAGCCAAAGTTACCATTTTGTTTTTCTAGACAGATTAGGTCCAACAGGGCAGGATGCCTGCCTAAAAGTCCGAACCAGAAATTATTAACGGCTTTGAGACAGAAAGACAATTTATTTCATTCAAGTACATGTGTACAATAGTAAGGGGAAAAGTACCCATAATAAAACAAGTCCGCACTGGGAGACACACTCCGTGGCCTGCAGCAAATACGAATCATGTGTCTTCAGGCTTTGAAGCATGTATTATTAAAATATGCCTCAAAGTCTTGACATTTTGTGCTGTGTGCATTTATAAACTCGCTTTTTAAGAAAACCATGATAAAATGGAAAATCCGGCTCCATTTTGACTTGCGTAGTACTATCAGGTATATATTGCCAAATTTTCAGAACAATCCTAACATTATTGACAGAGAAATAGTCTATTTAGTTAGTGTTACATCAACAAGAACAAGAACAAGAACAAGAAGAACAACAACAACAAAAGCGCCAACAAGAGAGAGAGTAAGATCTAGACCCCGTTCACCACAGGGTAAAAATAAATTCAATAAATAGGTCATCAGAAAATTGAACTATTTTTTACTGTCAAAATGATGTTTTCCATATTACAAAACGGTTACATTGAAATCAAAGTAATGGTGGAAGTAATATAGATCCATGCATTAGCATGTTATCATCTACAATAGAATCCCATGCCTGAAGGCATCCATGAATGTTTTACAATCCTAGATACATAAACAGGAAGTATAGGCTGTGACTGACAATGGTCAAACTGTGTAGAGATTGTAGAGACACATTATAAAACAATGAAGTGCAAATGGCTACTTCTAGGAATCATGTCCATTTGTCCACCCTGTGAATAATTTAAGAATTGCACAGTCCAGTAAGCCATTTGTTGCAGCTCTGGCAGCTATTTGCTTTTACACACCCAGCAGGCCATCCATAAATAATCACTCAATTGCATGTGACCAGTTGACAGCAGGTTAATACTGAGCCATATATGTCTTCCTTAATTAATTCAGTCTCGGGTAAACTTTACTTTCTTAATTCAAATATGTTCTGGTTAAAGAAATATTTGAGACAAAAATGTATTTGTGCAGTCTCAATGTAATATCTCACGGCTCAAATTTATATATGTTCTGGTTAAAGAAATATTTGAGACAACCATGTATGTGTGCCGTCTCGATGTAATATCTCTTGGTTCTCAAATTTCAACAAATAAACTTGTACTTTAGATTGATACACGTATTTTGTATACCACAGCTTTATACCGTAAGCAGCATGCATTTCCTAAGCTTTACCTAGTATTCGTGTGTGTCTGTCTTTAAACCATGCTTATGACAAATGTTATTCAGTAATGATCGTATTATAGCGACCACCCTACATGTCCCTGGAATTTAAGGCCAAAAATCATTTGGAGAATAATTGGAGCATCTTTCAAAATGTGGTCCCATCCAGACAGCAGAGCACTTCACTATTCATGGATTGCTTCTTTGTTGTTTGTGCAAGAAATGAAATATCCCCTGTCATAGAGGACGATTTGACTCACCATAACATACAGTTGTGGAGAGATATGCAGGAAAAGCGTCTTTGAAAACCATATATTTATCTAAACTATTTGTTCGTGTCCAGACAAGAAAATAGAGTTGATCAAATTTATTTGAACATTTGCATGTGACCAGTTGACAGCAGGTTAATACTGAGCCATATATGGATGCAAGTAACAATACTTCTATCGCTTTTTGAACAGTGGACATGCACTTGGTTACCGAAAAAATTGGCAAATGAAAAGAAAAAATTAAGGAGAAGGATAACTCCAAGTTTAACACAAGTAGAATTATGCCCCTTTTTTGCCAAAAGGCAGTTCAGTGGATTGGGTCATTTTCAGTTATACATATTTCGTTTGAATGAATTTAACATTAAATTTCAAACAAAAGTCATTGTTCATTGACAGCTATTTACATAACTTTTGGAGAATTGAATATAAACAAACCAATTAATTACCCCTTTAACAATGAAAATGTTTCTGTATTTGTCCTGTGTTATGGAAGACAATGTTGACAGTACAATATATTAATTGTTTCCGACTTTATATATTTGCTAGAAGTTAAAAAGGAGTACGCTATATTTAGTACAGTTGCTTAACAGAAAACTCTATCTACTTAGAAGCTTTCAGCTCAACAATATTTTGGTTAATCAGTTTTGAGCCATAAAACTTAAAATTTAAAGTTAAGTTAATCAACAAAATATTAAAACGGCTTGAAGGAAAATCTTTAGGGGAACAGATGTACCTCTAAAGCAGAGATGCCTGCAGTTTTTATCTATAAATCACAAAGGATAATGAAAAGTACTATGTGGTTATTATATTTTATAAAACACTCAAAACACTACAGTGAATAGCTTAACCTGAACAAACACTACCTTCCAGAATTTAAGGATGTCAGGCCTTTAGATTACACCTTGGCCAGGCCGTTTAACGGCGTGCCCAAAATAAATGCGCCCAAATTAGCGCCCCCA
>JAVFBZ010046521.1:0-10417 GCA_032466195.1 Katharina tunicata
GGACGATTTTCCGTATCTGCAGAAATTATTTTCCAAATAAGGAGATATGCACGGATAACACAAACGCACCTCTGTTATAATACTCGTCTTTAAGCGATTTCTTATTTATTTAACCGAAAATTAAATATTGCTCATGAGATTCCAAATGATAATCAACTTTATGAATCATAATATTGGCGTTAAGACAATGAAGCTGAATGTGGTAAATCGATTATAGAAAGTCACAAAAATTGAATTCAATTCTGTTTTACTGGTGCATGATGGTTCATCTCTATTACATTGTAAGTAACTATGTTAAATAAATTAAAACAAACCCACTCCAGACTATTAACAAATATTATTACAGTGCTATTCGTGTTCTAATCGTCTAATGCCTTGGTAGATCTCTCAGGCTATTTCCTCAGTCTGTGGGACTAAACCCCATTTTAACACGAATCATAATTTCAGTTTCACGCATTCGTCGTAAATCTGGTTGAAACGCTTTGTAGTAAATAAAACCGATAAGCCTATAGGTATCATTGCTTGTTCCTCCTGTTTGTAGTCATCAACGTTTACAGCTGTTCCGACACACGCTCACGGTGGTGTCAATAATTGATATCCATCGTATATTTAATAACTTTGATCATTCAAATCGAATCTTTCAATATGTTTATTGATAAACATATGTTTTAGTAGTATGTTTACTAATATTCCTCTTGATTTGAGTTCAACATCAGCGTGAAACTGTTTACGATAAATAATCTACATAGACCTAGGTGTCTCTAGACCTATGTTCAACCACTAATTCAGTGGAACACTAAGTGTGCAGCTAGCAAACTGTGACATGCTCTTTTTCTTCAGAATAAAGACGTCATACATGCATATGCGCTCACGAAAGGATTTCTTTAAGCTCATTGTTAGGCTTAAGTAGATAACGTATTAAAAAGTTCAAAAGTAAATTAATACTAAATGAAAAATTCAAATTCACGTCTTTTGTATAACATATTTACATACTATGTAGATATGCTGTAAATTGTTTGTAAACACTTTTGTCCTTTCTTGAATCACAGATAACTGTCATTACTTTTCCTTTTTTATTTGTATTTAAGGTGTATTTGTATCACTTACTATATTACTGTAAAGCATATATACTGTATATGTTGTATCTCTGCAAAAAGAGAATAACTGTTTTTACAAAAATAAATAATATTCTACATTATTTACATTGGCCAATTATCGGTCATTGGGATTTAGGCCTATAATCCGGTTGGATTAACATCATAAACTAAATAAATAAACAAATAAATATTATTTTATTATTTTTATCTAAACCATCAAACTGTCACATCAAGACACACATAGAACAATATTAGATAACATTTATAATATCAATTGACAGCAAGGTACACAGACATCGGGTGTAGAAGGTTGGTTGATTCTAGTCACATAAGGTCCCAGTGACATTGTAATAAGGTTCCACGTAAACTACATCTACCTATATACGTTCGAAAAAGATATACCGGTATTCTGTATGTATCGGCTGAATACCACTCGATGATGTCTACAAGCTGCAGGCATTCACACATCGCGTCAGGTCACAGATCAATACTGACAGTTATTAAGACATTTGTCAATTTAATTAGACAGCGTCCATTGCGTCTTGCAAGACCGTTCGAATTACAACGTGGTTGTCAGCCTGATTAGAATTCAGATGCAGAAGAGCGAAATCAGCCTCCAAGAAAAGTTGTGTACGCAGTTTTTTACGCAACGATCTTCTTGTTCCAGAGATGGTTTTATAATTATCTGAAATATCGACTCTGATTCACCTGTCTTGCTCCATTAAACTAAACTTATTCAGCAATGTACTTCTAATAAATAATCTTAACCCCATAAATGTTTGTTAAATGTATAATTTAGAAGCCAAATATGCTTAAATTATCGTTCCATTTAAAAGATGTTCGAATTATATGTTATATCCAATGATATGATGTTATAACATTACACCAATCAGTCATTTTAGATGTTTACTCTCGTGGCGTTTAATGGAGGAGATTATGTGAGAACATTCAGCTGTGGCGGTGTTTGTCAATTCATCATTGACCGAATCGGAGCCCAGAATGGCCATATGCCCGATTCATTTATCATCGTTGAAAAACACCAAATCAGCATAATGGCTCTATCAATCAAGTCTTAGACAATCTACTTAGGGATTTCTATTGAATCGAAATCGACTATGCCTCTGATTTGTTAGTCTTTCAGTCTCTCTCAAGTTCAAACACAAAGTTATCTATTAAAGTGGTCTGGACAAATCACATGTACATGTTAGCCAGAGATTTTACCGCATGGGCTGAATTCATAAATCTTGTTCTCAAAATCGCAGCTGTGTGACTGACAACTTGTGATCACACCACACGGATTTAGGTCGAGCTTTCGCCACAGCGAAGTCAAAGGCGATGTTTGTATTCTCGGTAATGTTGAAAATATTATGGTTATAAATTACAGTTTAGCATATTATAGCTCGTAACAAGGCGAGGCGATATCTGTCGACATAAACCAACTAGGCCGCAGGTAAAAGTCTAGACTGCACAATGCTTTCTTGGCTGATTGGGAGAATAGCCATAATGTAGGAATACGCCAGTTATGCCGAACTTGAGGTAAGATTTTTTTTTTCTATATTATTTATGTTTAATTGTTTTTATTCAATTTCATGTTTTGTAATATAATTAATTATTCTAACTTGACCCATGAATCCATGATGTAGAAAGACGAACGCAATGCCAATAATTAAACGAGATTTTAATGTTTTTTTTTGTCCTATATTATTTATAGTTTAGTTTTTAAAAATCATTCTCTTGTTTTGTAAATATTGTTACTAGTTAATTATTCTTACTTGGGTTTAACAAATTGAGTCTGGAATAATGTTTATTTTAGCGGCAATTCATGTTACCGTCCTCTCAGTTACGATCGGTGTTCGTGCTAGATCAACTAGCCATGGGGTCAAATGTTTTAAGTATGTGTTTTGCATTACATTTAACCGACTCACATGATTGCGTTTAATGACAAAAACGGAAATCATCGTATTTGCTCAGTGCCAGTCAGTCAGTTGCAATGTTCCTGAATTCGTTTCTTATTTCTCTACCCTAGCCGACAAATTAAATATTTAAAAATGTTTATTCCTAATTGTTAGAGGGTAGACCTGTACGAAGTGATTTTAGTTCAGAATTTGCATGAGAAATCGTACGTGTCAACCCGCTTTCCCACATTACCGACCTTTCACTGGTACAAACTATACTCTATCAGTGGGCGTATGATCTCAAATCTTGTAATGGACAGGGTAGGCCAGATGTGCGATAAATATTCACCAAATCTTGGTATATATATTGGGCTTATTTTGCAATTTATTTAATTCGCAGATAAACTATATAATTTATTAGCTGACCTCTGTTTGGACAACATACAGCATGGGCGATGTGGCAACAGAACACATATGGTTTGTGGGATCGAATATACAATGTAGCCTACATGAAGTGACATACGGAAGATAAATTATCTACAAGATTTCACAATATAACAACATGGCCACGATACAAAGGTATGTATTAAACTTTGATATATTAGTTCCAGGTTACTGAACTTTGATGGAGGTCAACGAAATGAATACGGTATCGAGTATGCCTCTGTTTTGTTGCACTTCAGCTTATATATGACCATGCAGTACTGTAAAATTAGTGACAACGTTTTTTTTTTTAACTTCTCATTTGCCGTCTGTGTTTGTAAATATTAATTGTCCGATGGTAAATACTATAATCAGAGCAGTACTGTCAGGTTGGAGAAGCTTTGGTGACAACAGTCGCAATTTTGCGTTTCAAATATTTGGCTCCAAGATCATTTAAAAGTAAAAATAATGTACATTATAAATACCCGACGCGGGGAATGCGAACGAGCCTAGTTTTTTGCAACGTACACTTTTACAACAAACATATAAAATACTCGCACGCGAACCACTAACGCCGAAATAGATAACTGTATTTTAAAAGTTTCTGATACTTAAAATAAAAATATCAGCACAAAAGTACACTAGTAATTTTAGCTTATCTGCAATCAACGCGTTGTCCTAAATGAATGACATCAGTTAGACCACGTGGGTGGTCGATATAACCGACTTTTGTTTTTCAAAAATAAAAACAGGCGTGAACAACGGTAAAGCCAATCCTTACTAGCGAACGTTTACTAAACAGTCGAGATGGGCATACGTATAAAGGGTGTGCCATTGATTTATACATGAAGGTACTTATGTACCGAAAGGTGATACCAAAAGTGGTGTGAGATAAGCTATAACACCTGCATGTGATCAACAAGGATCAATATGTTATCCAAAGGTATATATATTCAAGACTTCTTCCTATTCCAGCTAAGAATATTTGAACGAATAAATATCGACAAACCGTTCGAAAAAACACAGTTCACATAATTTTTCTTTGACTCTTTTATTTTTGAGCTTTGGGAGAAAGTTGAATGGCACACAGGGGAATAGCAGCTGTATAAAGCGTTCTGCATAAACCGACTTGACTTCAGGAACAAATTTTGTTTTGACTGTAAAGAAATGCGTATATTGGCCTACAATAGCTAATCTTTGATGGTTAACTTTGTATGAACAAGTGAAGCGACAAACACAAAGCATATTGGCCTTTGAAACATTTATCAGCACTTTAAATCACTCGAAAAAGAAGCTATTTTCATCGGATTTGCTTTCTTGTTCAGTTCGTCGACTAGTTAATTGGCTTCTGTTTTTTTTCACAGTGTATCACATTACGACAAAGTTACAATGGAATCGATAAATAATGGCACGCTTATTGGTCATTACGTTAAGTGGTGACACGCGTCAATTGATCAATTAGGCTCTATGTGTGGTAAAATAGTCGCCAGGTCAAATGGTGTATTTGCGTTTAGTACCCGTACCGTCTAGCCGTGCTCTTTCAGCGGCTTCCTGAGAACGGGTAGCTTGACATCTCCCAGTAAGGTAGGCTATTCAGAAATACATCGTGAAATATTGCGTTTAGATATTTTGAAGAAATATTATTTGCACAATTGATCGAATCTGTATTGATATGAGAAATTAATGAGATTTAATAGCAACTAAAAACAGTTTCCTTTAAAGACTAACGTTATTTATTATGTATTGATATGTCCTAGTTTTATACCGTTACTAAAATGCATTTCTACAGATTATATTAATTGAAAGCAATAAAGGCCAGGCTGTTTACTCTTCGTTGCTGTTCATGATTTAGCTTTCAAACCAACAGTTTTATAGAAACGACCGAATAATTAACAATTCTCCAAAAACTAAAAGTAAAGTCGATTTTTTTACAGCGCAATAAAAGCCGACAACCCTTTATCAGGCTTTTTTGTATAATCTGATTAAACACAGAATGCCTATAGAGATACACGCGTCGTCAGGGGATGCAATAAGACATGGGAACACATAGGACCTAATACGGTAACATGGGTTAGCTCATAACCATATGTAAAACATGATGACACATTCAGTAATATTTCTCGAAACGTTGTGTTCCATTTTAATCCTCTCCCAAATACGTGCCTTCTGCAAATATACTTGAAAACGTAGACAGCAGAAATGAAAAAAACAGACACTGTTGTTACGTATTACTCTTCCTACCCTGGTCACAAGAAGAAGTCATCATCGAGTCTGACCTGTTTTAAATAGTATCTTTATATTTAATTTAAACTAAGTCCAGGAAATTAAATTAATTAAAAGTAATTCCATTGTTACAATCGTCTATACGTGTAGGCTCTAGAGCGTTTGTCCAAAATATTGGAACATGTAGTTCAGCTGAGGTTTACGTTGACTGACAACCGATATCACATGACCTCAAACTTCGACACTTGTTAACATCTCAATGCGCATCATATATGTTTAAAAATGTTATGAGATCGGCTTGCACTAGCTTGTTTTTAATGTTAACTTATTATAACGTAACATTAAAGATAATCAATAAAACGACAAGTCTGTGTGGATTACAACTTCTGCTTTTTTATTGTGCAACGTTTCGATGTGGATGCTAACATCGTTCTCCAGCAAGTGAGCAAGAGCACTTGCTTGAGAACGACGTTAGCATCGACATCGAAACGTTGCACAATAAAAAGCAGTAATTGTCATCCATACAGACTTGTCGTTTTACTGAGTACAACCAACTTCTAAATGTCCCTCAAAGTAATTAAAGATAATGTTTATGTTTATCGCCTGTTATGCCTATTTAACCTGTATCTCTTCAAATGTTATATTTATTTATTAATTTACCTGTGAACATCGATGGATTTCAGCGAAGAATTTATTCGACAATAGTTCGACATTTATCAATTTCAATATTTTCTTTAAGTTTCATTTTGGCTCAACAAATGGAAAGCAAATATTTTCACTTTTCTTTTAGAAGCCATGATGCTTACCATTCGTGTTGTCCATTGGGCCATGGCTATTTTTTTGTAGAAACTTCAAGCGTTGAGCATCGTCTTCGTTGAGGGTCAAAAGTGAAGAACTGTGCTAAGAACGTATTCTTAACATCTACTTAAGAATTGACAATTTTGTTTCGTTTTGTTTTATCGAATTAAAATTGTGTTTGAAACCACCGAATCGGTAGTGGTTGTGTGACAGGCACCTCTGCCGCCATTTTGTTACCATGTCAATCCTGCGACATCTCTGGCTTTGACCACATACATGACATAGTTGTCTGTAAAGCAACTACCACTTGTACGTTGTCTTTAACCCCTAAGCAACAACAAGCAGCATGCACAATTTCGTCATGCCTAGAATGCACAATACAATGAAATAATCCATTCGACACCGTTAGGGAGTTGAATGATAGACACTTACACTAAATGCGCCTATCTACAATTATGTCGTATACTAGTATAACAAAGGTAATTCTATTCGTGCACTTCACGTTCTAGATGCGCTTGCATGTTTTATATTTGTTACTGACTAGGCCTAAGCGATGGTATTGCACGAATTGTTGTCTCTCTATATCTTGGTCATTTAAATTACTTGCACGCCTTACGTCTGTGTTATTCTTACCGTGAACATGATAGAATGTGGCATGGAGTGCCTTGTAATAAGAGTCGTCACCCGAGATTCACTGCGCATGTCAATTACTCCAGCCGACAATGTTGATGGTCATGCTGTTATAGCCCCTGTAATACCCCCACCCTCCTTCGTTTCCCTTTATCCAGATGCCTTGTTATAGATGCCAATGTGTTATAGAAGTGATAACCTGTTTTATCTTAGTCTCTTTCTCTATAAATTACAATGCTTTGTTGTCATATAACTCAAATATCCTTGACTATAATAGATTAAAACGACCAAAATTTGGGAAATTATTTGAGAAGTTCAGTTTAAGTGTTACACTGCTTTGTGGAATCTTCTATCGTGTGTCTGCGTGCTATTTGTGACTTAAAGAAAATTCGACTCAGACGCGTGTTCAATTAGCCTTGTTAAAATATGACCAGTTGTCTTCAAGAATTACCAGTCGCCAGGGAGGTTTACTGTGATTACATGGTCGCTGTGCTTTTGAATCGTCAAATCAGTCGTTTAATTGGACATACAAGTATCTTTTGTTGTAAAATACGGTATGGTTAACTGGTTTATAACCACATTATGTAAGACCAACGGTAGGTTAGTGTTTTACAACCTAGTCTCTGTGTAAATACGGTTATAAATCTATAGCTATAAGTGTCCGTGCCATAAACCCTTCAGGAGGCCACCATTTATTGACAGGAGTTAACACGAATGAATATTAGAATGACATAATTTGACAGGAATGCAACACATAACGTATCAATTGAAATCAAACTTTATTAGTATCAATGTAGCAATTTAACTATTATATGTTACAACTCAACACTGCATGGGTGTTCTCTGATTTTTGTATTCATATACAAAAAACATCATGACCCTTTTAAAATCATAAATGTATCGTAAATCAATTTATAATTGAGCTTAAAGTAATTTCAGGAATAGTAAAGAGCAGGACTTGTTCTTGTATTTCTAACAATATTTCTTAGGAATCATGTTTATAAGATTACAATGCTTGGGTTAGGGTGTATAATATCCGTGTGTTAGCTTGTGTATTAAATGTCTCATACATTACAAAGTACTCTATGTGACAAACGTTTCTATTATTAAACTTTGAACAAAACATGTACGTTTGCTCTACGTTTTTTTCTTTTGTTTTCCAATTTTGAACGGTATGTAAATGTCGATCATGTATCAAGATCATAATGCGTCTTGACCAACAGATAAACTATAAGATCCATAATCTCCATTGATTGGTATTATGGTAAATTGCTGGAACAAAATCGAAGGTATTTATGTCAATGACCAGACGCCTTCAAAATACTAGTCCAGAAAGTACACCAAGCAAACAGCGGAACTCTGCATGCAGTTGTTTTGATTTGCGATCACAATTGTTCGGTAGAGAACTAAGTCCTTCTCATGTTTAAGCTATATCACAACAAGAGGCTTAATAAAAGCCACGCCTTTGACTGTATAATAAATGGTTAAAACTAACAGTTGGAGAAGACAAATTCCTCGAAAATGACCTTTATTTGGTTTACTTTCCTCTGCTCCATTGTTCTAGTAGCCCAAACAATAAATGTTGTCAAGTAGTCTACAAACAATAAAGGAGCACAAAATATGTCGTTCCAAAGGTGACAAGATATGTTTTCCAGAACTGTCGAAATATCATTGTCAGGGATATTTTGCTCAGAAGAATAGTTTAAGCAAAACAAAGCAACGTGTCTCGTAGGACCGAGTGCACATTGGTACTAAACTATTTCAAAGCATTAAAATTGCAAGTTATCTAAACTGAGAATTGAAATTGCTCCGTAAATATGGATTATTTGACTGCAAATCTTCTAATTTTTTAATACTAATAAATGTAAATACATACATAAATATAGAACGGAGTTTAAAATCTGGTATTTATTATTTTAACTGTTGTCAGAAAAAATACTGTTTACTAAGCCTCCATCCATGGATCAACCACACTTGCCTAATGCACAATTGACCAGTCATGACTGTAAAGATTAACATCAGCTAAACTTTTATTATTATTCTGAATGCCAATGTTGATTCCTCGATTTCTCTAACGACAATCGTGCTGTATCTACAGTCTAACTCATACAATCAGTTCCGCCCTAGTGTGCTTGGCAGTAGCTTTTGTGGCTATTTTACTGAAAATATTAACAAAAGACGTAACTTTATTTGATATATATTTTGCAATTATGACAAGCAAATTATACATGCTTGTAGAATAAATATTGTTGATCACGTAGAACCCCCATTTGGTGTCCGATGGGCTAAACACGTTTCTGTACTAGCGCTTAACCGCTGATATAAAGATTTACTAAGTACTGTGTTTAACCCAAAGAGCAGGTTTCGATATCTATGGAGCTACAGCGGTGAACTCGTATGAAAGATCGACCAAGAGGTAAGATATTGAATTCAACCATACATTTAAATGATTCGAATCTGTAAATATGCTAAACTTTATCGTTTTCACTTAAGCTGGGGCAAGTAATTATGATAATTATATTTATATAGTCATGAACATACACCAAGCAGATAAGTTTTATAAGGCATCGCCAGGGCATACATTAAAGACAATTTAACATTTACTTAGACAACATTACCATTTTCCTGCCTAGATCGGGGCGACGGATTACCTAAGTTTGAGCTTCATATCACAGTGAAGTTTTTTAACTTTTTTATCTAAGCAATATTATTAAAGTACACATTTTTTGTAGCTAAATCTATTTCTCTTGAAACATTTAGGAATGTTTTGCAGTCTTTAGTCATTGTTAGAAAGTTTTGATTAAGGTCGCCGCTTGTCCGCTTTACCGAGTAATTATTTTACCCTAAGTTATGCCAAATTATGTGCGTACCTTCCTTTATGGCCCTACTGATAAATGCCGACAAGATGGTATTGTTTTTATTCGTGTACACAAAATATTCATTCATAATTTGTGTATCGGCGTTGTTTTATGCACCAATGTCACATATCTAAATAAATAGCTCTTTGTTTTTTTCTAAATTATCAAATGTTCGGTATTGTATTCTTGAAAACATCCATCTAGCTGGAATATAACTATATGTTATGGGCCAGGTTTTGTCCAATCAATAATGTCGTGCTGACAACAATAGTAAGCCTATTAACTTCGGAGAATATTTTTAACAACTGTGATGTTTTGTTAGTATCACGTGTATGTATTGTCCAACAGCAATAACAATCGTATTTTATTGAGTCGGAACAATTGCATGTTTGAAATGTCAAAGACCATGGTTGTGTTGCTTTAAAGATCTGTCTTGCTGTATAAGACATACCTTATCTCAACAGACAACATGATCCAGTCAAAGAGGTTTTCA
>JAVFBZ010046531.1:0-10415 GCA_032466195.1 Katharina tunicata
CCTGAAAGTTTTGGTGGACTGTTTCAGAACGCGTCTATTTCAAACAGCACTGTCACTTTAAATATAAACACTTCTGGTAAATAGGGCTCCTAGTTTTAAACAACGATTGACCGATAAAAATATCAGCATAGAGTAAAGAAAAGTGTGGATAATAGAAAATAAATAATGTTCAATCGACTGCCATATATTGCAAATTTTAGGACAGTTGCTGTCCTAAAATTCGCAATAGACGGCAGTCGATTGAACATTATATCTTAAATCTTACACCCATATCTACACAATCGTACCTATGACTCTCACATATACTCAGCACAAACACTCAAAAAAAACACACATGCAGACATGTTAGAATCTTTAAAATTTTGTAAAGGACCGATATCTCATCAAGAATTTACTTTTTGGCAGCTGCCAAGGCAAGCAATAGACCACGACACGGCGAGAGTGTGTATTTCTTTCTTCCACAAAATTAATTACTTGTCATACTAACAGTCTGTCTAATGTCCTAAGGAGCCAGGCTGACTTTGGTGCCGTCCACAATATAAACCAAACAGTGCATCTTCTTCTTCCATGTCGGGTCCCTGACGAAACCGTGAGAACTTGGTGTGATGCGTTCGTCAGTTTTAAACTTTCATAGAAATAGACATACACTGGTAAAATTGACAAAGATGAACTGGGAAATTTAATAACGACACAGAGCTTTCGTCCTTTTATGGGTCCAAAGCATGGCGTTACTAACTCCGAAGTTCCTAGCACCGACAATACAGGGGTGTATGTCATAGATAAATGGAATCAATCGACCTTTTACCTACGTGGCTGAAACTAAAACCTGTTCAAATGAATTTGGTGCTTGATCATTGTGTTTTTTCAAAATCAGATTAAAAACGAAGGCGCCACAGTGTTACCTTGGTTCTGTTACTAAATAGTACACGATTCAACACGACTCAACACGACTCAAGTCGACTCAAATCCGTACTAATAAACAAAGTGAAGACTTTAATATCACCACTGCCGAAGAGAGTTATATGGTGTTACGGAGAGTATCAAACCATGTTCGAAAATATAAAAAGGAATAGAATTCTACGAAGGACTAGGTATACTACCTGAAGTGGACGGAATACAGAGAAAGCTATTGGTCATAGACGACCTGTTGGCAAATACAACCTCTTCCGTGGCGAATCTTTTTTTACGAGATAAAGTCACCACAAAAACACCAGCGTAATATACGTTACCCAAAATGTTTTTAGCAAAAACAAAGAAAGCAGGACGTTCAACCTCAAGTCTCCATTACCTAATAGTCTTTAAATAATCCTAGGGACTACTCCCAAATTACCCATATCCCTAAACAGATGTATCCCGGGAATATAAAGTTTTTCCGGAAAGCTTACAAGGACGCTACGCCTAAAGCGTACGGATATTTAATGATCGAGCTGAAACAAAATAACCCGGAATATTTACGTCTCATATTTACGTCATCTGAAGACGTTCAGTAAATTTACATGGAAAAAAGGTATAAAAAGAAAGTCTAACCGCGAGATTATCAGTCCGCCGTCATGTCTTTTAGAGTCTGTCTTTAAACAGAAATAAGAAGTATTTACAATCGGGGGGATATCTCTTGGCTGTATTAGCGCCGTTAGCTTTCCTGGTACCGTCTTTATTAGGCGGAATATTCAGTCATGGAAAACGCTAGAAAAATTGCGTTCAGAGATCCGCGCTTATTAACCTCTTTACAAAATCGACAGCCTGATAACCCTAAGTATAAACCATGAGCTCGATGGTCGAAGAAATGTCTAGCGTATTACAAAGGAGTGATCTGTTTACGGACGAGAAAGCCACGATGTACAATCAAATCCTGCCAAAATATATACGAGTAAAAGACGACTACCTACGTAAAGATTCAGTCATTCACGTCCGTTTAGCGGATAAAAAGCTTTCCAAAGCATGCTCTCAGCCGATCGGACGCTATAAAGAGTGATAGCTGGTCAAGTTACCGCGTAACTGTTTTGCTATCAATCTGATGTTTTAATTTACCGACAAGCTGACCTTTTGATCGGTATATACCATAAACTTGGCCTCAAGCCTTTATAACTTTGTTTTAAATGAGAATAGAACAGCGGGCGATTGGCCTAATTTTTGGCCTGCTTGTTTATGATTTAATGGCGTCTGGCCACACAACGTCTGTTCTTCTCCGGACATCTCCCATGTGTCACTGATGTGAATATTAAATCAAAGCCATTAACGGTAATATCCAGCACTTTTTGTGTAATTATTACTTTAGACTACAACTGATTATTTCATAGTACTTGTTTGTTTTTCTTCATAACTAACTGTTTCTTTATATCTGTTATGAACATTTGTCATATCGAAATCTGGTTCCTTGTGCTGTAAATGCATATACAATTAGGATTTGTTCCTATATTTCTGTAACAAAATATGTTTCAAGGGAATAAGCCCTAGTTATAGTTGATTTAAGACTAGTGTGTGATTAAGTAATAGTATTTATGCAGATGTATACTGAGATGGTAGTCTTATGGTGTATTGGTTAACACACAGGCATTTGTATCAATTATAGTAATAAACAGCTGATTAACGATTAATTACAACGTAAGTTGTAGTTGTTCTTTAACTATAATAAAGAGAAGGTAGGAAACATACTTCCCAAGAAGCATCCTATAATCCAGAAATAAAGCCTTTGTTTGGCCTTTGGTTGGACGATACTACATTCCCTACCTGTTAAATATCCCCTCCTAACGTAGCAGCAATAATATTTCCAATATGCCCAGCAGTTCTGCCACAATCGGTGGAAAAACGATGAAAAGGAGGTTTGGCAGATTTTTTTTACCACGGCCATTTTGAATAGATATGACAGATCTCACAAAAGCCCCTGAGCTTGACCTAGTTTTCTAAATATGGAAGTCTGACGAAAAAGACGAGTTCCAAATTTGGAAACCTAGGTCAAGTTCAGTGGCATCTGTGAGATTTGTAATGTACTGGATTGTAACCAGGAGTCTAACAATAACGAAAGAGCCGACTGGCAATGCAGCACTTTGATCTCTATCAGATGGCTTGTCATGCTGTCAAAATGACAGACAGTTAACATGGATATGTTGGCACGGAAATTCTAATACGGCTAAGGCTACAGTTAAGAATCACATCGAGGTAGCAATTGTTTTGCTCATGATTATACAGCATCCTTTACAGAAGGAATAAGTCAAACATTTGTATAGGTTCTCCCAAAAACCGAGGAAGGTATTTATTAAATGGTATGTACGGCGTTAAATGTATTGTAGCAATTTGTGGGTAAATAAATCAAAGTTTTTATATACATATATATGGAACACTGACAGATGCGTCACGTTCAATAAATTAAATCATCAATTGATTTAATATAATAAAATTTGTTTTGTAAATTCAGGACTTGAAAATTATAGCCATTCCAACTTGTTCAACAATTTTAAGAAATTTAAATTGCTTCAGGTTGCTCCATTTTATGTAGAAAAATGTGTAACCATTGTAATGTTTTAGATAATCAGGAATGGAGACTTGTGTTGGAAGCAATTTTTTGTTGCAAGAATTTTCAACTTAAGAACCGGTCATTTGAATTTGTAATCAATCCTTGTAGGCATGTGTTTTGAAAACAAAATTATTTAACATGAAGGCCGGTAGACCCATTCCAAAGCATTTAGGCGCAAGTAAAATATATTAGATACACAAACATATGTAGTATACACCTTTTTGTTTCATTATTGATCTATTCTATCGCTGATCTTTTCTCATTAAAAACAAAGTTATAAATGTTTAAGGCCAAGTTTATGGTACATATCGATCAAAAGGTCAGCTTGTCGATAAATTAAAACATTAAATTGATAGCAAAACAGTTACACGGTAACCTCACTAGCTACCACTATATATAGCGTCCGATCGGCTGAGAGCATGCTTTGGAAAGCTTCTTATCCGCTAAACGGACGGGAATGTATCTTTACGTAAGTATTCGTCTTTTACCCGTATATATTTTTTGCAGAATTTGATTGAACATCGTCGCTTTCTCGTCCGTAAACAGATCACTCCTTTGTAATACGCTCGACATCTCTTCGTATAGCGAACTCATGGCTTTTACTTTAGGGTTATCTGGCTGTCGATTTTGTTAAGAGGTTAACAATTTTTTCACGTTCTGTCAAGGCTTTCTACAGATGAAACGTGGACGCCTGGCAGCTTTGAAGCACGTTTGTGCCCACGGTATAAAAAGAAGGCCTCCCAAGCAATAGCAATCATTGTATCCTGAGATTTCGACGAGACAACATCATTACTGCCCAATGCCGTGTCAGACCGTACTAGAACGCAACGCGCTGAAGCGCGCGGGGTCCTTAAACGTCACACGTCGGGACGCGCCCTAGCTTGCCGTGAGAACCGTGACAAAACGGGGCAAAACGGGACAAAACGCGCAGCAACCTTGACAAAATGCGCACTAAACGCGGCAGAACGTGACAAAACTTGAAAGAAACATGAGATGCCGGGGAATACACATGCTTCCCGTCCCCCCGCGTTGTCTCACGTCCATCCCGTTTTGTCCACGGTGGCCTGAAACGTGATTGCTATGGCCATCGGGAACATAGTGTAAACATAGCATTAACAAGCGCGGAATTCTGAACGCAATTTTTCTAGCGTTTTCCATGACCGAATATTCCGCCTAATAAAGACGACATCAGGAAAGCAAACGGCGCTAATACAGCCGAGAGAAATCCTCCCAATTGTAAATACTTCTTCTTTCTTTTTAAAGACAGATTTTTCTTCAACGTCCGTTTATGCTTGGCTAATTTCTTTTTCTGAGACTTGGTAAGCGGTACGTTATCTTTTAAAATATTTAAAATCTTGGCAAGCGTCTTTCACGATCTTTTTCCTTAATTTTGGTCTGGAAGCGGCTAACGTTTTCAACGTCGTAGCGAGTTTTCGAACTCTGAAAGACATGAAGGCGGACTGATGATCTCGCGGTAAGACCTTCTTTTTATATTTTTTTTCACATAAACGTACTGTACGTCTTCGGATAACTCGTTACCCCTGAGACTTAAATGTTCCGTGATATTTTGTTTCAGATCGATCATTAAATATCAGTACGGTATAGACATAGCGTCCTTGTAAGCTTCCTGGAAAAACTTTATATTTCCGGGATACATCTGCTTAGCAATATGGGTTATTTTGGAGTAGTCCCTAGGATTTTTTAAAGACTTTTAGATAATGAGACCTAAGATTGATCGTCCTGTTTTCTCTGTTTTGCTAAAACCATTTTGGGTAAAGCTGATGGTTTTGTGGTGACTTCATCGCGTAAAAAAGATTCGTCACGGAACAGGTTGTATTTGCCAACAGGTCGTCTATGACCAATAGCTTTCTCTGTATTCCGTCCACTTCGGGTAGTATACCTAGTCCTTCGTAGAATTCTATTCCTTTTATATTTTCGAACATGGTTTGATACTCACCGTAACACCATATAATTCTCTCCGGCAGTGGTGATATTAAAGCCTTCGCTTTGTTTATTACGGATTTGAGTCGACTTGAGTCGTGTTGAGTCGTGTACTATTTGGTAACAGAACCAAGGTGACACTGTGGTGCCTTCGTTTTTGGTCTGATTTTGAACAAGTTTAAGTTCCAGCCTCGTAGGCAAAAGTTCGATTGACTCCATTTATCTATGACATACATTCCTGTATTGTCGGAGTTAGGAACGTCGGAGTTGGTAACGCCATGCTTTGGACCCATATAAGGACGAGAATTCTACGTCGTTATTAAATTTCCCATTTCATCAATTTTACTAATGTATGTCTATTTCTTTGACAGTTTAAAACTGACGAACGCATCACACCAAGTTCTCACAGTTTCATCAGGGACCCGACATGGATGGAGAAGATGCACTGTTTGGTTTATATTGTGGACGGCACCAAAGTCAGCCTGGCTCCTGAGGAAATTAGACAGACTATTACTATGGCAAGTAATTATTTTTGTGGAAGAAAGAAATACGCACTCTCGCCGGGCCGTTGTATTGGTTGCCTTGGCAGCTGCCAAAAAGTAAATTCTTGATGAGATATCGGTCCTTTACAAAATTTTAAAGATTCTAACATCAACAGTACAGAACATTTTCTATCGTGACAATGAATATGTATAGATGGTGGTATGCCAGGTCTACTGGTGTCCGATGTGATCGAAAAGGCACCTGGATGTCGAGTTGATACAAAGGCTTGTTTCAGGAGATGTTAATGTGATGTGTTTACTTACTGGTCCATGTCAGGGTGATTTAGTGTATCTTTTGGGCTGCCACAGCTTCACGTGCTGCGACGAACTTTTATATTTCAATGACTTTACGGAGACAATAAAAAAGGAGCTACCGAACCAAACGTTAACATTACGGCTTAAGTAAAATTAATGGTGGTATTTGACCACATGCAGATAAGGAGAGAAGTCATTTGGCCATATTATGGCCATAATAAATTAGGCCACAGGATGGAATCCTGGGTAATAATCTTTCAGGCAAGGGAATCCCCACCGCTGACCTAAATACGTCAGTTGACTTTCTATAAAACTGCACAAGTTTCTTTGGGATAAAACTAATGAACTGCTCGAAACCTGCCAGTGTTGGAAAAAGATGAACAAAATACAATAGCATTATCTTTGTTTCTTTGTATTGTTTAAGGGACACTAAAAATGACACAAGACACTCTATCCTGTTTTATTTTAAAATTTTTTGTCTGTGGAGTAAAATATAAACGTTATGTTAAAATCAGCCCAGGCTGTATAATTATATTTTAAAACTTCTATCCTGTTTAACTGTTAACTTTAAATCATGAGGAGTCGCTTGAATATAATTTTGACCTTCCTCATTTTGTTACATATGCATATGTACGGCTCGTTAGTATAAAAAAGGCAAATCAATTGTTTGTGAGGCTTTGAATTTTTATGTTAGAAAATATAATTCAATCGAGAAAATCGAAAACAAAAACAAATTTATATATATATTATAATTGAAGAAATCACCGCTTTGATACGTTGAATGGGTCCCCATATCAGCACATGCAATATTTCTTAAGTATTATTTATTGTGAAAAAAAGTATGAACAAAATGTTTGTTGTGCTTTAAATGCAGATTTTGGAACCTTTTTCAGCCACATTTATTCTTATATTTAATTTATCACCGCCACTAATAGGGGAACAAAATTATAAGAAATATATAATTTGTATGTACTACTCACATATTTTATTTACTATCAAACAGCTTAAACGTCTCCTTCGCAGTCTGACATGCAATTTCAGTTTTAGTTTTCCCATTAAGCAACTAATATATACTCAAACAAATTAAGGCCTATATAAAAGAAATTCAAACTTAGAAAAGTAACAAAAATTATTCTTAACAAAAACCATTATAACATGACGACTGAGATGGATTTTCAACTTCTGGGTATACTGGTAAGCGACGTTTTTGCTTATACCGTTTTCAAGCAATGATTACAAATCTAGACAGAATATACTTAAATGGTAAAAGAACAACATTATTAATATGTTTAGAAACTGACGTTATGGCTACGTTAGAATGACACGATGTAACATTAGATTGACGTTGAGACAGTTTTACTTTAGAACAACATCATGTCAGTGTTGAGGTTATTACAATTAATAACTATGATGAAACAGTGTTTAGTAAATTTTACATGCAAAAGTAAAAATAAATTTATCATATACAAAAAATGTATTAAACGAAAAGCAACTCGGACGCACTCTCTAAAATCTTCCAACCGGCTGGTGAGTTTATGGGTGATTGTTTAGTTGTTGGTATTTAAGAAAATCCATCTCACTTTTTTTTTTCTTGTGTTCACTATTGCAGGTTTTTGTTTCTTGTTTTCACTATTGTAGGTTTTTGTTTCTTGTTTTCACTATTGCAGGTTTGTGTATCTATAAAAAGTTATGTAATAAGTGAAAAAAAGATAAACCAGTTAACATATGGTCATTGTTTAAATCAGAGATCAAGAGGTACAATGAGATTAAACGTAACTAAATGTCACAATGTAAATGTTCAATAAAATAAATGTGTGAGTAATTGTACTTCAAGTTATAGTTAAACTGGAATGAATAATTTCAGTACGTATTGTATGAAATGTATGTAAAACAAAATATGAAAAAAAAAAATTATTAAAAAAAAAAAAAAAATCCATCTTAGTTGCCATGTTTTTGTTATTTACCCAGCTTCTATATGCTGGTTAAACAAGACAATATATTATATTGAAATATATACTTGATACTGATTTAAGGCTAACGCTGTTCAATAAATAAACACTTAACGGACAAGACCAGCGAAATTCGACAAAAACTTTTCCAAGTGACTGTGGAAAGACAATTCACCGTGTCACAATTGGAACCGAGAAAGCGTATCCGTTAATTATTTAACCGGAGGTGACGATATTGTTCGCCGTTCAAATTTATCCCAAGGTGTCTGTCCTCTTATGGATGAGCGGGTGGATGCTTTCATATTTGTAAATTACACCATAATTCCGAGTGAGCCTTGGTCTTGTACTAATGAGATATATTTGCAGTCAACATAATTCAGGATGTCTTACTTCAATTATCTGAACCTCTGAGATAATTGCATCAGTCATTTTCTGTCTAAACTGTTTTATTTGGTTTCAAGTCTACGGTACGTGGGAGTTAACTCAAGTGAGCCCGAGGCTTTGGAGTGCTTTCTCCAGGCGGCCGGTTTTCGTGAACATAGCACTACGTCCGTATGACTGTAAGCGTTAGTATTGAAATGCCCTACAGTTACCTATATACATATATAATTAAATACATATATAAAAGCTACTACGGAATTTACTCTCTGATATCTACATAAATTGACTCAAGCTGTCGTGAATGTCTATACAGTCGTTGGATGAAATCAGGTATTTTGTGTTGTATCTGCTTGGAGCGATCTGTTTGAATTTGTGTGCCGGGAAGGACAATGACTTGCTAAAATGGGCGGCCATGTCTTTTTTCAGAGTACCTAGTAACTAGCATTCTAAAGTAGAGAATCAAATCAATCTCCTATCGTCGAGTCTAGTATTCTTCTCAATCTGGAGAAAGGTATGAGCCTAATTGGGTATGAGTAACTAGGTGAAATCAAGGGAGGCTCCCCTGGGTTTAGCCTTAGTATGGCGGCGTGTTAAATCTTGTGTGAAATCCCAGTATCTGATCATTTTAGTGTAACGTCCAACGAATTTAGAGCAGCCGGTGATGTAACTGAGCAAAATAATTACGATCCTTGTAAACCGGTGATTTGTGAACTTTTATGCTTTTTCGAAGACAAGCTTGTTGTGCTCGCAGTAGACTCGATTGTTAAACTGTGTGGTGATGTGAAGTCCAGGATGCCAAAACATTACTTGTAAATTCTTTCGGTTAATTACTGTATGGGAAAAATAGGAAATCTGCTGCTTCAGGCAGATGTATTGGTCGCACCAGAAGCGGGTAATTTTTTTATCATTCCACGTAACTCGTGGTTGTAGGAGCTAGAGTTGCGCAGGTAGAGTAAATGCCATGTTGTACTCGTATTCTGATCTACGTGTCCTACATCACGTGACTGCGCCACAAATGCGGCTGGCTTGTGCCTTTGACGTAGACGGGAGCCGGGTGTAAAATCTTCAGTTTTCCGAAACGGTTAAGAGATGTGCGATACATACATATACATACTACAAGACCACATCACAACAACAGCATCACGTACAAAATCCAGGGAACTATATATACTTAAGTCGAAATCAAGTATGACAAAAATACCGCCATCTTTTAGAAACGTCGGAACAATAAAAGGTACCTACGTTAGCGTATATTTACTTATATCGAATAGAACTAATGGATGGTACCGTCTGATAACGAAAGAAGGAGATATACTCTGTCAAAAAAGAAACGCATAGGTGAAATGTCACAAGAAAGTGTGGAATTTTTAATAAATCGTTTCTTGTGTACAATGGCCATGGATGATTATGTTTCTCAATGCTTCCGGAATGGGACAACGTGGCGAACTACACTGCAAAAAATGTACACACATTGTGGCGCGTTTCTGTGGAAATTCGCCTAAAGCGACATGAAATATTCAGCATTTGACGAACGCAAATGAACCTTTGGGAAAATACTGGGTTGGTGATGGGTATTTAGAGCTGCAATTCTGGCAATGATGTGCCTTTCCCATTTCACTGTACACGAGTTACAACATGACAGGTTTCAACGATTCCAATCTGAAGAAGACCGGCCCCGAAGTGGTAGGCCTCGCATAACAACTGAAGCGCAAGATCGCTACATCCGGGTCCATCACTTGCGTCACCGAACTACCACAGTAACGAACACAGCTGGGCAAGTACCTGGTTTGAGACGGGTGTCTGCACAAACCATTCGGAACCGACTTCGAGAAGCTG
>JAVFBZ010046586.1:0-10414 GCA_032466195.1 Katharina tunicata
AAAACAGAAATTAATGAAAGGATTTTGTCAAGTATTTTTAGCGATGGTGTATAGGTTATGTAGGCATAAATAATATGACAAGGTTAGTTTACCAGGTTTACAGGTTTCCGCCTTCTGTGGTTCAAACAATAACACTAAAATTTTCTACACACACGGGCCATCGAAACTGCTTCATAAATGATACCTATTTAGACTGGCTCTAGTTTTTAGATTTTATTCCCTTTGATATGGACTTTAATGGTAATATGCAGCAGCAAAACACAATTAATTTAAACTGACCATTTCAACTTGTTATTACGAGAAAGCTCATCATCTTCTAAAGCTTAAATATTTTAAAATCTGGATAATGCTAAAGCCTAACTTCCAAATAAATTCAAGAAAACCCTTGAAATGATAAAATCTCGTTACAAAGGCTGTGGATGGATTTGTCTGAGGATATTAGTTGAACCCTTCCAACATTATATTGTTAAAGCGGCATTTAGAACCTGGGCACATAATAAAAACATGTATAAGAGGGATTTTCAACTTCTGAGCATATTGATAAGCAGCTAGTAAAAATATACCCAGTTGAAAATCCATCTTCGTGATGTTTTCATTATGTTCCAACATTGTGCAATGCATGACACAGCAGTTTAGATAAACCATTTGCTAGTAGTATGCCCCATCTAGACAGTCTTCCCCCTGCAGGCAATCTTCGGTCTCCAGCGAATGTGTGATGTTCCTATTAAGTGGTATGTGTGGAGATTGATTCAGAACTAGATATTGTAATTGTATTGGATATAGTTGGCGGCTTCAGTTCTACTCATAAGCTTTAAGATTGTGTTATTGGGTTACCAGAAAAATCGGTGGCACAATTTCAGATTAATTCAAGGAATATATGCCGATGTTTTATGTAAAACATTTCCATCCATATTAACAATTCATTGCGAGCAGCTGAGTGGTCTAGGCGGTGGTCATTTAACGCTGCCGACTCTAAGGATTGTGGGTTGGATTCAGCATGTACATTCTTGGAAGTTCAAACTATGAGAGTGTTATAATAAAGAAATGAAAATACTTTCAAGGGTCAATTTCTCAGGAAGACAAAATATTTCAATAAAATATGTAATCCAAAAGGAAAACAAATTTTCTTTTCAGCAAGGATAAAACATACAGCAATAGACGTTTAAAGGTATTTATGTTTGGCAGCGAAACATTCCTAGGATAGTATCAGATAAGTTTTAGAAATTTAATTTGAGATGAAGCACCAATATAACATAGTATACATTATTAAGTCATGACAACGGTTTCGAATTCACTATTTGAAACGCTTCTGTTAAACGTTGATGATTGTCTCATCGACTGATAAGCGATCAAACAGTAAACCAAACATCAAAGGTTAGAAATCTCTACAGGCATTCTTGAAAATCAAACCGAGTTTTTATTTTTTTCAGTATGATAATATAATGATGACTTACTGATTGATTGAAACTCGATACTTCGATAAGCGAAACAGGTTGGACTTACTGTCACTACAAATTTTATTCTGCCATGACACATAATCGTAAGAAATAAAATTATTAATTCTTCAACACGATGATATATTTATTTCACCTGTTAGTGAACAACTGCTAAGTATTTTGTTTACGAAGGTAAACATATTTGCGTAAAAGTTAACACAGGAATCTACTGGTTGAGCTTCTTGCAATAAATTCCATGTTCGACTCAATATCTTAGGAGATTCCCCTGTAATACGTTCGTGTATCGATTTCTTCAACACTTGATTAAAATCCACTTTGCTATCCTCGTCGACGTTCCATCCTGATGTGTAGGCCGAAACGAAAAAACTAATGATTTGTTAGAAAATATTTTCAAAAGCGACGCATGGGTTAATGATTTGTTTCATTTGAGATCATATTGCTCTAATAATACACGCAATGATACAGAAACAAAAGAAAGCAAAGCAGGAGGGAGCACATTACGAGGAATATATGCTATTTTCTGGTAGAATTAAATCAAATGGTACACTTTACTTCCACATATTTACAAATATACAGTAATCATTTTTGTAGCTTTATGCATAAAGACGCTTTGATTCATAGATTGATTGATTAATATGTGATGATGGTCGCATTTGATACATTTTATATTCATTTTATTGTGAGATGTTTGATCAAAAGTTAGATCATTGATAACACTGATATTCTATGTTACCATGAAGTAAAGTGCAAGAAGAACTGCAATGAGTCAGTCTTTTTCACACCCAACACCCATCAATTTTTCAGTGATAACGTATTAAATGGAGAAAAAATCTTACACGATTTTACTGTGCTGTGACAATTTCCACTTGAAAATATTACACTAACATACAAAAAATTGTCATTAATGTCAACTTTGAAGGCTATTAACTGGATAAAACCCTGGAAAACAAAATTTAAAAAAAATTATATTAATAACTCCCTATTACGAATATGACACTTATTAGTCTGGTGTAATTGCTCTTTCTTTTTTGGATGGATGTGTTAATTGGAATGAGAATTCGTCAAATTGAAACCGTAACAGATTTTATTTGGATAACATACACAATATCGTTTTCGTTTGTTTGTTTGATTGGAGTCTTGTGCCGCACTTAAGTTTATTTCACTCATATTTCAACCTGGTGACGATTGAACTAAGACGAGATGTCCACGAGTAGCGTAAGTGAATGTGTTTGTTAGATTTCATAACTGGATCCGTTCTGTGGAACGTAAAAGTTGAGAGTTGTCAAGTGATGGTGGATAGACTTCGCTATTAGGTAATTTTTGCGACGTAATTTGTCATAAATTGCAACACAAAACGAGACACTACGCCGCACATAATTCTATTTTACTGGTATGATATTGATTGCAGTATTGAAAGACACTACAGAATGTCATCTGAAACCTCTCGACTCTTGAATTGAATCAGAACTGCATAAGGATTGAATTTGTAATTTGACAAAATATTTGACAAACAATGCTTAAAAGAAGTGTATCTTTATACTGGACATAAAACAAATATAAATATATTAACACTATATATTGTTTATCACTATATATTATACAATTCAGGAAGGCATTATAACTGGTGGTTTATCGACTGAGTGTTTTTTAGGTCCCACGAAACTTTGATTAGGCCTCAACGCTGACTGCAGCATATTTATAGTACTAAGTATGTTATTTTCAGTACCATCGATAAACAATTTCCACTTCGACCTCGCCCACGATTGTACTTACAAACTCCATCAAAGTTTTAAGAAACATCTCAAAGAAAAACTCCAGCAATGTGAAGTTACTGATAATTGTTGTTTGCTTGTGAGTAGTGAAGATGAAATAAATAAATTCTCCCAACGTCTTTTATGGTAACTGATTTTTTATACACAGTACATACATTTTATGCACACTTAGAGTGACTTGCTTGTTTATTTAGTAACTGTCTTTGACTCTCACAACTCATACAGCAAACCTTGGGTACGATAATTTAAAAAAAAATCTATTAACAAATTTATGTTTTAATTGTATGTCCCTGTTACGGTATAGTCCATTTAGTCCTTTGTCCACGATGAAGAGCCAGGCTCGGGAAGAGTATAACAACTGGACTAAGATACATTTGACCCAGTGATAAAATGCCAATTTCAACCAGTACCTTGAAACATCTGGTCACATTAAGTAGAGTTTATGTCCAACCTGTCTGACACTAAAAAATAACATCACCGTTGGACAAGTGTTAAACCTGCTCCAGGTGGCAAGAAACCAAAACACGTGACAATTAACACAAAGCTATGGCATTGTTTGTGTAACACTGTTGCATAATTTGTTTAATAATTCCCTATCTCCTTTAGCAACAGTAAACTGCGGAGTTGCTCAGGGATCGATACTCGGTCCGATACTTTTCCTCATTTATATAAACGACATTATTTGCTCCTCTGATATTCTTCAGTTTCTCATCTATGGTGATGATATCTGTATCAGCGTTTCTCCCCCCGACCCATCAATAGCAATTAATACTATGAGGACTGAACTCAACTTAGTGCACGGTTGGCTACATGCAAATAAATTATCTCTAAATGTCTCTAAAACTAAATTCATGCTGATTAAACCTTTTTGCAAATATGGCCCCCTCAACCTCCCAACTTTATCCCTGAACGGTCAACAAATTGATTCTGTTAATGAAATTAACTTCCTCTGTATCATTTTCAATCATCATCTAACATGGACTCATCATATTAATTATATATCTAGCAAAATTTCACGCAATATCGGCTTATTAAAACATATAAGAAACGCTCTTAACAGGAAAACGTAATTAATATTATACTACTCCCTTATTGTTTCGTACCTCACATACGCTAATCCCTCAACCCCTCATTATATTACAGAAACGTGCTTTACGTGTCATAAGTTTGTCTCCAAAATATCATCATACTGAACCCATATTTCGAGAACTTAAGATTTTGAACGCCAAACAATTGAATCAGTATCTTTCTGTACCGCTTCTTCATAAGTTCTTCCACAACCCATTGCTGTTTCCTGTAAATTTTCGTACCAATTTCAGTCTACAATCTGAGTTTCATAATTACCCGACACGCAATCGGTCTCATAATCTCCATGTCCCATTTTGGAGTAACAAATCTTTCACGCCACACTTTAAATATATCTGGTGTTCGTGAGTGGAACGAACTACCCAATTCCCTTAAAAAAATTGGGTCAATATCATTATTTAAATCAAAGTTAAAAGATTACTATCTGAGTGCATAGTTTGTGCCTCTATAGGTGTGCGTGTGGGTGTCAATGCGTGTATGCTGATATAAATACTTGAATATATATAATAAGTTTTTCATTGCCAAAATCTGTAAATTAAATAATAAAACGAAGCCTGCAAATGTTATCTTTCTAAAAGTATAAAAATATCTCATGATTTGTGGATGTTCGTGTGTATGTGATTGCACTTGCATATCTTTATGTATTTATCTCTTTTCATCTCGATGTATATTTGCTGTTAAGAATGAAATGATTGTTTCGATAGTGAATTATAAATTTCACTAGTGTACTTGCTTATGTGTGCCAACTTAGGAATAGAACAAGTCCCCGCGGACTTTATTCTCGCCAGTTTTGTCTGTTAAATTGTTGTTTTAATGATTTTTTTCTCGTTACTATCTGGTGAATAAAATATAAATCAATCAATAATAAAACAACTGTAAATCGATTCGTTTGCGAAACTTTCAGTCTTGTTGTCGTATATTTAAGTTTCGATCCAGTGCAAGTGTTCTTTCGGGACTATAAAGAGTACTAAACAATCAAGGCACCGTCCTGGAATAATTTCTGGTTAGCCATTTACTGGGGCTTACGGACTGTAACATAATTACTTTGCGCATGTCCATCATCTTCTAAGGTTCCCCCTGGCCTTAATTCATCTGGTAAAGCTTCCTCTGTTTAGTCTTGTTGGATACTAAATATAAAGGAAGTGTTCATACTTATCCAAACTAGAAAAAATCTCTGTTAAAATATATCTTTGTGTTAATATCCACAGTAAATGATAGCTACAATACCGAGGAATGTAGCGTGAAACACTTTTTTACACGTGAGCAAAACGCAAGAAATATGATTAATAGAAGCCGAGCACATCAAATTATTTTCTCCATGTTTTTTGTTTCGAAAAAGAAAGGTGCTTTTTTATTCATAATCGGTTTATTGACACGTGCGGGAAAGTTTTAATAGTATTTCATATTTCAAACCTTATTTTCCATATAGATTGTACAGATCAGTATGCTGGTTATTAACTACAAATTTATTTTTGGAAAAATGTCTGATTTTGCATGAACTTTGCTGATCTTGGGATTTCAAATTAATACTCCTGTCAACAATTTTGATTGCAAACTAAGCTGACTATCAGAGGCCAATTAAGGAAATGGCTGTCCTTCTATCATTCTGGCTGCCGCCTGGAAGCCTTTCTAGAGTTTGGATGTGGAAAGCCGTAAACATATCAAGTGAAAGTAGCACCTTAGGATCAAGTAAAGGATTACTTGAAATCACCGAAGCGCCAACATTCCTTAATACAATTTTAACAAAATCGTTAAAAACATCTATCTTGCACTCCACAGTGTTGACAAAATTAACTAAAGTGGCTTAAAACTATAAGTCATTCCTTATAAAAAAAAGAAGAAGAAAATAAACGTCTCGTATTTCTCCTTCATTTCTGTCTTGTTTAAGGTTGGTCTGGTCAACGCGATTAACTGTTAGAAAAATGTGGTCACAGCTACCCAGAAATACATTGTCGCTTGTAACTATTAGTCATTCCTTTTAATGATAAAGAAGAAAATAAACGTTTCGTGTTTCTCCTTTATTTATGCATTGTTTTAAAAGTTGGTTTGGTCAACGCGATTGGACGGCAAAGAAACAATTTGCACCAGAAAATGCTAACATCTCTTGGGGTTTCTCGGCAGTTTATTGCATCTGACAAAATTACAGTTCTGACTCAGTAGCTGGCGACTGTTATATTTTTACCCCGTGGTTCTTACTCACTCTCTTGTTGGCGCTTTTGTTGTTCTTCTTCTTGTTGTTAATGTAACACTAACTAAACAGACTATTTCTCTGTGAATAATGTTAGGATTTTTCTGAAAACTAGGCAACATATACCTGATAGTACTACGCAATCCATAACGGAGCCGGAATTTTCAATTTTACCATGGTTTTCTAAAAAAGCGAGTTTATAAATGCACACAGCACAAAATGCCAAGGCTTTGAGGCATATTTTAATAATACATGCTTCAAAGCCTGCAGCCACATGATTCGTATTTGCTGCTGGCCACGGGGTGTCTCTCGCAGTGCGTACTTGTTAATTTTGGTCGGATACTTTCGCCTTTCACTAGATGCCTCCAATTATTTTGTTAAACAAGTGAAAATCCTTCGAGAATGGCGTGTTTCGATTCAATTAGCAAGATTTAATTTTACAATAAAAAAGTAGGATTTTATTCTCCGTACTGTTCTGCTTTTTCGTACAGTTTCATATTGTCTGATATTGCCTTATTACATTTGACTCTAGGGAAATGGATACATTACCCTTTAAGGTATAAGCCTGATAAATTACGCCATTTGCCTGTAAATTATTAACAGTGATGTCATAGAATCTGTAATTAAGCCGGACTCTCAACACAAACATATAAAACTTGGAAATATAAAAAACGCAGTATTTTAAACAGTTGGATGAAATATTTCTCAATTGTAAATTAAATACAATTTAATCACTCGAACAGCCGGATTTCAGTGAATTATATTTAAATTACTTTTTTGGAATGCGTGATATTTTATGTAGATGTAACCAGCTGTGAGCTAAGTGAACTGCTGAATGCTATTATTCTGTTCCATTTTCTGACAGCGACTCTCACACTGTTTCCCCCTCACCCAGCTGGTCCCTCACCACCCTTGTGGGCATCCTTTCGTGACAATGTTTCCCCATTAGGGACAAATCGGCGTCTAACCTTACACAATGTTTATCAAGTTACACAATAATGTCCATCGCGAAGTCTCTCAGCTCCAATGAAATCTTGTAGACATATTCCTGGTTAATTAATTAAATATATCCTCTAGGAATTGTTTAATTACGACTGAGAAGTCTAGCTACAGATTTCATATCGGTGTCACCATACAACTAAGTAATCATAATTCAAATCTATTTCGTTACCATAGGGCCTGTTAGTCACGTGACTTCTGGTGACATCCTTTTGAACTGTCAAATGTATGTGACCATTTGTTTTGTGTTCAACTGCAACTACTGCAGTAACCTAAAACGCACCAAATTTTGGCAACACAAACTACGAAAAGATGTCATCGGAAGTACCTGATCTCTCCAAATCTCGCCAGGTTTACACGAGACTTATCTCCCTAGTACTAGCGAGGAAATAAGTATATCTACATGTTCTTTGAAAACGGCTGTAAAAGTTATGTCAGATCTACAAAAATATGATCAACAGGTATTTTGAAACAATTATTCATTTGCTATGATTTGTAGACCGATCATGAATGACTAGCAGGAGATGTGCCAGTTTAATCAATACATTGAAACACCTGGTGACCTTTAGTAGGTTTTATGTCTAATTTGTCTGACACTTACAAATTACATCTCCATGGGACAAGTGCTATAGCTGTTCCCAGAAGGTGTTCGTGATTCCCTTTTGTCCAATAAAAGAACCCAATACATTTGTGCCTCTGGAAATTTCTCTTTTGTAATCTAGTATACTAGTAACTAGTCTATAACCTGAGTGTTTTAAGAGTAATAGCGGACTAATTCAGGAAAAACGCGAGTGCTCTCTGGTTAACCATTAACTGCTGGCAATGTCCTGTAAAATAACTACCCGTCCCAGTTCTCATCCTTCACTCACGTCCCCCGTTGTTAATTCGTCCGAAATAGCTTCCTCGGTTTAATCTCAACTAAGGTACTCATTAGCAGCTGTTCACAATTTTCATCCTGGTTGGCCACTAGATATATATGAAGTGTGCATACTTCTTAAACTTTGGAAAAAATACCTTAGTGCAAGGTATGATCTATTTTAATTTTGCTATTGTTTAAGAAGAACACAGCATATGCAATAAAAGTGCCATGATTTGTTTTGTTCATATAAACGTAAAACCGTTTTTGTCATTAATCAAACCTCCATACGACTCGAATCGAGTATGTTAGAATACAAAGCGTATACAAAAATGATCCGTTGAACTACTACTATTTCGAATATCATCAATATCATCTTGACAAGGAATGAGTTGATTCAATATGAACCAATGGTTGTATGTATAACAACCGGTGAACTCCCAAAAGTGCAACATAGAAACGGTCGTCAGGACCACCAAAGGGATAATTTCAATCTACTTTGCTTCATAAATTCATTGCATTAATACGGCCGCTCAGAATGACAAAATTACTTTCTGAATGATGTCGGGGTTTGCATGAACTTTACCGGGTTTCCATGTAAAAACGCCGACTCCTATCAACAACCAGAATTACTAATAAACCTTTATATTAAGGGCCAATCAAGTAAATGGTAGTCTTTGTTTCATCCTTGATTCAAACTGGACTCCTTTCTTGATTAACTAGAAGTACATAAAGCCATTTTGACGAATGACGTGTGCCTTGTCAAATATGAAATTTATAAACACAAGAAAGGTGTAAGTTTTTTGATTCCGTCGCCCACTCATTTCATACAGGAAAATAACAAAACTCGTTTTTCCTTACAATTTAAATCAAAATCACAATTTCACCCTCATTAGGCTAGTGTAACTGAAAATGCCAAATCCCTCATTAGGTTAGTGTACCTGAAAATGCCAGATCCCTCATTAGGCTAGTGTAACTGAAAATGCCAAATCCCTCATTAGGTTAGTGTACCTGAAAATGCCAGATCCCTCATTAGGCTAGTGTAACTGAAAATGCCAGATCCCTCATCAGGTTAGTGTAACTGGAAATGCCAGATCCTTCATAAGGTTATTGAAAATGTTCTATAAAATATGTTACCAGAACCAGAAATTGGACATTCAAATTAATTTTCTTAAATAACTTCAGTCGAATAATATGACATCTCAATGTTACAAGTCACTTCATGGAGGATGTCTGGGGTCGCTTGAACTACTGGTCATACGTGTTTAAACTGAGAATTCGGTCAACAACGTTAATTACTAATTAACCTATCTACCTCGGGCCCATTAAGTGAATAGCTGTCCTTTTCCCATATCGATGCAAGCTGGACTCCGTTTTTGAGTAAATATGTGGAATGCCGCAAGTATGTAAACTGTAACACCACATTTCAATCCAACTCTGGCTAATGTGTTCTGTCTCTTTGAAATGATTGACATTGATTTAAAATGTTGCCCTTTTCTTTGACAGAAGACTAAAATGTTTGTTTCTCACTTATATTTTTAAAAAAATTGACAAATAAGAATGGTTACATTCAGGAATTGTTTTCATTAAATCCAGCTACATGACAGTTTTTGATATTCAGAATTGTATCCGAGCGTGTTGACTGATAAACTGTTATTTACCGACAGACACATGTAGCTTACGGAGAAGCCTTCAATTAATGGAAAGAACAAAAAGCAACAATCTTTTCTAAAATGATGTTTTTCAGTTCCAGCAGCCATTTTTAATCTGCCAATCATGAAATAGGATTTTATCTCTGCACTGTTCACTTGTTCGTATCTAATCACGACATCTGATATTCTTGGTGTATTAAATTTGACTCCAGAGAATTAGACACATTATCCTGTTCTCCATTATTGTGAGGAATTGTTCACAATCCACTGAAACATGTCAATTATTAATCAGTTATGCAATACACCATATTTGCTTTACGGGTTTACACTCTCTTTGATAGAGCAGATTTCAATACAGAACATTTTGCAGCTTCAGGTCCATGTGGAAATCAAACCCACGATCA
>JAVFBZ010046597.1:15946-28011 GCA_032466195.1 Katharina tunicata
AGCTTGATCACCCCAATTATTAACAGAAAATCACTGATTGCAGTTAAGTGCAGCATAACATGCAAACTAAAAAAAATGATGGAAACGTAATATTTCTCCATTGCTAAGTACGACAGTGCATGTACAAATGTAGACTGGAAACATAAGTCCCTATTAAAGCCAAAGCGGGGCCATATTTAGAAGTACATGATACTGAAAACGGGTGTTGATGACATCCAAAAAAAAATCTAGGTCATGTGAAATTTTTGGCAAGGATCTGCATCAATTGCCTTAAATATCCAAATAAATGTCCAAAATATCATTCAAAATTATTCCAACAGGGTTGCATTTTGTAAAATGGAACTTTAAACTGACATCTTTGTGTTCGGGATGAAATATTGCTACCAAAGTTTTTTTACAGTTAAAATATTTTGTTACATATAAATAAAATGTATCCATTTTGTTTTCTATCCATGTAAAGAAACTCTTGAATATAATAATATAATATCCCAACAGAATCCTTGTGTAAAAAAACATCAAAATTTCGAACTATTCACATGCAATTTTTTTAAAAGAATATGCGTCGTTAACTGATATTATGTACATAATTCACATATTACACTGGCAATTCATCAAAAAAGTTTCTTTTTATTAACATTTAGATTGGGTGAAACTTTGACAAGGTATTTTTTCAGTTTTGCTAAATAGTAAAAACCTTTGATAATTTGCGGGGAGTTTTGGTTAATATTTCACACCATCTTTTCTGGACTACTGTGAATCAATTAAAAACTTACCAAATATAAGAAAATTTATATGAAGAAAAAAATTATACACCAGGGCCTTTAATTCTAATATTCTCGAACTGCTATTATATGTGGTCTAGTTCTGCGTCCTCAATAATATGATCCGGTTACATGGACATTGGAGCATGTTAGTCTCAATAAACGAACTGAGTCAGGGTTATAATTCCACATGAAACTAATAGTCACTTATCTAGCTGTATTCTCATTGGTTAATTCGAGTTTCATTGGCTGACACTATCTGTTGTATGGGCATGAGGTGTTTCCATGGTTTCAAGGTTGTTCATTTCCTGGACTGGAGAAGGCAATTCCAAAGGTTGACTGGCCTTCAACAAAAGAAAACAGAACTACATGTAAAATTGATTAGATTACAAACAAGCATTATTACCATATGACAATTATTGAATTGAACTTTATTCACCAGAACAAAAAAGACAATGGAATATAAACTTATTTGAAAACATACATGACAACTAGCGGGAGTAAAACCTGTGAGGGCTTGTTTTATCCCTAATACCGATAAATATTTAATACATACAATTTCTATAAATCGAATCTGGTGGCTGTTCCTATTTATTGAGATATTAATAAATGACCCAAAATTTCATTATATCCATATGACAATTATACTTCATTATAAAGGTTTGTTACCTCCCCATAAACGTGGAAACCTAACTGACTAAATCGTTCAAGTAGTAAACATAAGAAAACCTGCTGTGAATTCAAGTCATTCTGCAACAACATTGATACTACTAGTTCTGTAGGCAAGTGTGGATTGATAAAACACACACATTAGTGTTATCAACAAAAAAAGAACCGTCAAGTTTAAACATGTTATGGTATCCTTTAACTTTTTGACACAACTTGTTTTCGATGCCTCCAATGTTTTTTCACTCCGCTTACACAATGGCAATGCCCGTTTCAATTGTGAGGAAATCTGAGTAATTACCCTAAATCCTCAACAAATTTGACCTCTAAGGGCACAAACTTGAAGTAATTTTTTGAATGTTTAAGTGCGAATTTGGAACTATAACTTACATTTTCTGTTAATATTAAGTCTGAACTTCATTAAAATTTCAAAATTGCATGTCTACACTTCTTACTCTTTGCATAAAATGTAGTTTTATAAGTTGTAAAGGGGGTCGAATTTGTCGAGCATTTAGGGTATGTAAAACACAGCCCCCACATGATCGGTTACTACATACAGATTTTATTTATTTATTTATTTGTTTGGTGTTTATATACAATCTCAAGGTTAGTTCAATGGAAAGGCTGTGTTGTTGGTGGATTGTGGAAAACCAAGAAACAAATTTGTAAAAATCACTCTGCAATACCTGCTGACACCGGAAAAAATCCTTTATATACCTAGAGTCAACAAGGAGATTCAAACCGATACCTGGTACTGCAAGGGGGACAAGGGGACTCTTCAGACGCTCAACTAACTTAGCCAAGGTACAGCCAACCACATATTCATATTATCAAGCAAAGTCTAAGCAGGACTTCCGATGGACTGTATTTGTGAGAGGAACACACAAAGCCCAACAAATCAATGAGAATGGAGCCTTACCCTGTATAAGAAAGCCTTCTGTAATTTTCTTAAAAATATAATGTTGTACGTACGTGTATGATATGGAAGTATTAGATTCCATGATAAAAGACTTACCTCAAAATCATTTCCTATGAGATGCTGCATTTCGTGACTGACAAGTTGTTCTGAAGTTGAAAATTCCCTGTCACAGTACTGGCAGACGTAGTTCATTTCGCTTCCTGATGGACCAGGACAAACATTAGTTTTGGAGACCAATTTATCTTCTTTTATTGATTCTGTATTCCTATCTTCAGCTGTATCATTGCCATCTTTTTTGATACTCTTTTCATTACTTGGAGAGTGACCATCAGTGTTGCCAATGGGTGAATCAGTATTTTCATCCTTAACACGTCCATCTGTTGTCTTTCTTGTGGACTGATCTTCCATACTAGCAAGCGAAGGATTACCTCCATTTGTTGTCGACGGATCTTGGTCCGTTCTCTCTTTGCTTCTATTTTGCTCGAGCCATTCTGAGAACTCAGGTAGAGGACTAAAATGCACTTTGATATGTTGGTGCAGCAGGTGGGACTTGTTAACACTGTAGTCACAATAAGGGCAACCTAATTCACTGCGGACCATGTGAAATTTGAGATGAGCCAGAAGATGATCTCTTCTGATGTTTGCGTAAGGACAGCGGTCACAGCGATACAGCTTCTTAAGTTCTCCCGGAGGCTCAGGGTTGTTTTCGTACAATTCCATATGATCATGGGTAACATTGATGGTCTTCTCCTTTTCTGGGTTATATGCAGAAAGGAATGATGCCACCGCAACGTCAGCAGTGATCTCTGGCAGATGCTGAAGATTACTGATGGACTGAACAGCCAACAGATTTTGATTGGGCATCAAGTGTAACTTCTGGTGCTGTACGAGCAAGTTGTTTGAAGGTACACTGTAATCACAAAAGTCGCAAATGCAACGTTGTTTGCTTCCATGCAACTCCAGATGCCTCTCAAAATGGTTACGTTTGGCACTGGCATATGGGCACTTCTCACAAGCAAATTTCTTGAAGCGAGCTATCTCCAGAAGAGCATCCATTCTATTATCATGTTGCTGATCTGAGACTTCTGAACTTCTGTCACTGTGTTCATCTCCCTCCACATGGACACCTTCTAAATTCTCAAGGTCAGCTGTTGTGGTGTCGTTGGGGTCCAAGCCATACCCTTTCATGTGAACCTTCATGTGATGCGAGAGAAGGCCCTTACTGCCCACGGTGTAGTTACAGCTTGTGCACTTGAACAGTGCCTTATCAGATAATCTCCAACCATGCATCTTTTCATGCAGGCGAAGATTCCTTCCACGCATGTTCATGTATGGACAGTAACGACAGTGATGAAGCTTCCGGAATACTCCATTTTTTACAACAAAACCAGCGGGTCCACTTGACGGCTTCATTGGCGACTGACCGGGGACTGCTAGTGTACGTGTTATTTTTGAAGAAATCACTTGTTGCTTAATGGAGGCTGCATCAACAGGATTATAGAACCAGCTGGCGTCTGTCATTTCAGATTTACAAGGAGATGGCATAACAGGGGCGGGGACTGGAGCTGTTTTAATAGGTGATTCTCCCGCCACTTCGGCTTGTTTGTGCATTCGGTAATGCTGTTTGAGTAGGCGTCTATGAGTGACCCAATATTCACAGTAATCGCATTTAAAATTGGCACTTGGGCGAGGACGGTGAAACTGTTTATGGTAAAGAATGTCATTCTTGCTTCCAGTTTTGAATGGACATTTTTCACATTGATACCTCTTCGGTGTTGCAGCCTTGGGCTCTCTGGCAACTGAGACTTTTCTGCCTGTCTGAGCATGAATTTTTAAATGCTGATGAAGCAGACGCTTAGCACAAACATAGTAAGGACAATATTTGCATTTGTAGCGATTACCTGGCTGTGGCGTATGATTAGCCATATGAAACTTTAAAAGTCCTGGTTTTTCAGTCTGGTACGGGCAGAGGGCACAGGGGTACTTTCTCCTGCCTTTCTTTTTCAGCATAGAAGGGTCCAATTGTTTTATAACACATAGGTTAAAGTCTGTACTGGCATGCCTCTCGCGTAAGTGTCTACGAATGCAGGATCTCCAAGTTGTTTGAAATTTGCATAATTTGCAATGGAAGGCTACCTTTTCATCGAAAAGTTTGTCTTCTCCCTTTGAATCTTCATCAACATCCATATGTGAGCTATGGCCAGCTTCTAATTCTTCCATTTCTTCCATTGTCAAATTTTCCGTTTCCATATCATCCAGACCATCCTTCTGTACGCCTTTCTGATATTTCATGGGGACATCGCACATGGTGAAGTCATTGCTGTTATGTTTTGCTCTGAGGTGGCGATAAAGAGCACTTCTATAGTTGGATGAGTGCCCACAAAACTTACAGTTGTAAGGCTTTATCCTGTGTGTTTTCAGGTGTATTGAGACCAGTTTACGTTCCTTATTACTGTATGGACACTTGCTGCATTTCCAGAGTTTTCCCTTGAGGGTATTAGCTGGCTTCAATCCCTTTTGATCATTAGTCTTAGAGGTTGATGATGATCCACTTTCAACTGAAGACCTTCTAGACAAAGAAGACTTAACAGTTAAAGATGGGTTTAAAGGATCAGCTGGTTTAGGAAACAGCACCCTCTTCTCTGCTCCTGATCTCTTGTACATGTAAGTCTCAAGAGTTGCCTTAGCTTGAGCTGGATCCATCAATATGATTGTAGCTCGGTTACGTCCATGCTTGTTCTTGATATGGCGATGTGTATCGCTTCTCCAGTCAGATCGGTAGTGACAAAGAGAACACATGAACTGCTTTAAGTTACGAATGACTTGTTGTCTTGAAGGAGATGGTGAGGCAGTAAGTTGTAAGGCATCAGCATTTATTTGAGCCAATTTAGCACGTTGATATGCTTGTTGTTGCATAGGTGGAATGTACGTAGCTAGACTGCTACGTGCTTCTTCTTCAGGCAATACAATCAAATGATAGGGAACACCCTGGTGGGTCTCCCTCATGTGTTTGTTTATGTCCCATTTCCAGTTAGATCTACGGAGGCAAACAGAGCACTGGAATGGCTTGATGTATCCCATTGCTTTAGGATTGTTATATTTAGATTCAAGGCATCCTTTCTTGATTCCCTTGACAGGCGACTTTGACAGGGCAGGGGATAGTGATGGACTTGTTGCTTGGGGATTAGGAGTTGACGTCATTGTATTTCCAAGGTATATCACTCTGAGCTCCTTATCTGGATGGATATATTTATAGTGTTTTTTCACATCACCGTGACTTGAACATCTCTTCCCACACTCTCCACACATGAACAATCTGCTCTTAAAGTTTTCATCACCTTTTTTGGACCTTGTTCGCTTTCTAGAGTTATCTGATTGATCATTTTTTGGGGTCTTAGCTAAAAGATCAGAAATTTTGGTCCTGAGTGGTGGCTGCTTTAGCATTTTTCTTATGTCCATCTTTGGGGACAATTCTTTTACAGGCTCGAGTCCAATCTGGGCATTTTCATCTTCAGTAGACCCAGAGCTAAATGCCACAATGACAGAGCAAATGTCCCCTGGATGAATGATTCGCAAGTGTTTGCTCACCTCCCAGCGATAAGCAGAGACAAAGTCACACAAGGAGCATCTATATGGAAATTTCAGCTCATCTTGAGCTTCGGCTATGTTCATATTGTCTAAATGATTTTCTCTTTTCGGCATGGTTGATTTTGAAATGTAATCTTGTATAGTAGCCTTTGCTTCTTCCTCTGTCAACATGATTACATTAGTCACAGAACAGTCAGGATGATCCTTCAAGATGTGTTTTCTAATATCCCATTTCCAGTTTGAACGTCTTGGACAAACTGGACATTTCCACTGTTTCAGATTGACATGAGTGATTACATGAGCTTTCAGCTTGGATGGAGCGCTGGCAGTGAACTCACAATATTTACATTTAAATATTGGTTCTTTTAAGTCGTCAGTGGCAGATGCATCTTTGTGTGGTGAGTTGTCTTTCTTCTTTTCAGTTTGTTTTGGAGGTGTAGTTGGTAAAGCCTCCTTCTCTGGAAATATCATGCTGCTAGCGGGTTGAATATATTGGTTATCATCAGGAGCAGGAACATTTTCACCATCTAGAGATGTTCCAATGAAGTCTTCAACAGGAACCGTGCTACTCATAACTTCTGGATGGTGTTTTTGAATATGTCTCTTCACATCTCCCTTCCAATGAGACTCATAGTCACATAGAATGCAACTGTGTGGTTTTTCATCCGTGTGGGTACGTGAATGGCGTTCCATTTCAGACTTGAAAGGTGATGTGTAAGTGCAAGATGGACATTTCAAGACACCGCCTTTTCGTTTAGGACTTGGAAACGTTTTCTGAACCTTTGCAATAAAGTGTTGTTCATCGCTGTGATCACGTCTAACATGGACATTGAGGTCTCCAGAGTACTTGTACTTCTTGTCACAGTATTTGCACTTGAAGCGCTTTTCAATAGTGTGAACGACACTGTGCCTTCTCAAATCACTTGGCCATTTTGCAATATAGACACAGTCAGGACACTGAAGGTTTTCAGGGTCAAAGTTGCCTTTGGATGGAGACTTATCTGGAGATGGCATGGATAAATCTAATGGCTGATCATCTCCTTTACTTCTAAATTGAATTTCCTCATCCTCATCATCCTGACTTATACCATAAGACCCGTCAGCTGCATTGTAACTGATGTTTTCCTTATTGACTACCCTGGCTTTTGCTCCAGTTATACTTGGCACAGTTATCTCCCCTGTGAGCGAGATCTCAACCTGATGTCCTGTTCCTTGTCGACGAATGAAATCCTTCAGTCTTAAATTGTGTTTCAGTTTCATGTGACGGTTCAGATCACCGGCCCTCTTATATTTCAATTTACAGATCTGACACGGGAAATACGCATTTTGATTATGTAGAGCAATATGTTCATCAACTTCTTCATCAGACATTCCCAGAAATCCACAAAATTCACACCGTTTGAAACCAGGTAACAAGGGAAACATTTCATTGTCTTCTGCATCATCATCAGATGTATCCTTTACAGGGGAGCTTTGAGGGATTGGAGTTGGTGTCACACTCGCTGAAATGTTTGGTTCTGTGTTCTGTTCCATGTGGGACCCAGCTAAGTTCTGAAGAGATAGCGAATGGCTGTACATGACATGTCTCTTTAAAGCACCCTCATGATCAGAAGTATAGGAGCAAATAGAACACTTAAATCTGAAATTTCGGTTATGGTTGATGCGGTGTCTTAGGTAGTTAGGCTTGAAGCTTGTTGTATATGCGCAATCTTCACAACTCCAGACCTTCTGGTTTTCATGGTTTGCATTGTGTGCATAATAATCGGTCTTCTTCGTTGTGGTGAAGCTACAGTACTTGCAATGGAACTCTTTAGCATTTATATGACAGGCCATCACGTGGTTGTGCACTCGAGCCTTCATTCTACTGCTGTATGCACAGAGCTTGCATTTAAAATGGGGGCTGCTTTCAGTTTTGGTAAGGTCAACAATGTATTCAGATGCAGTAGTTTTCTCCGTTACTTTAATTTTAACTGAAGTTGGCTTCTTTTTCACCTTTAGGACACCTGTTTTTGATTTTTGAATTGTGACCTTGGGAGCTACTAGGAAATCTGTTTCACTGGTCTCTTCAGCCTTTGATTTGCCAGTTTTCAAAATTTCTGCTTCTATGTCGTCACTTTGTGGAAGGATTCTATTTTTGTGCACCATCTTCATGTGGCGTAGAAGTTTGTGTTTCCATCTGCAGGCATAATCACAAAATGTGCATGGAAAAATGCTGAAAGACCCGTTATGTCTTTCTAGCAAATGGTACAGGTAGACTTTTGACTTGGTTGTTTGGAAATTACAATCATCACAGCTGTAATTTCTATGAGGCTGACCTCGATGTCTTCCTGATTTCATCTTGATCATAATTCGTGGCATTTTGGATCCTTTTTTTTTGGGCAAATCATTATTATCTAGAGGATCTGACGTTTCTTCCAGCAAATCATTGTCTTCAACTTCTTCGTTTGCATTTTCATCATGCGCTGCCGCAGTTCCAGGTTCAGGTTCATCTTCAATAGTATTTTGGCCTCCTTCGACATTAACATTGTCAATCTCTTCACCTACATTCATAGACTCGTCAATGTAACTGGTGTCGGTCACTGTAGTATCGCCATCTTCTGTGGTAAGTTTTGTCTTGGCCAGAGCAGCCACTGAAGAAGGGTAGTCTTTACTCAGTCCAGGGATATCACTTTTTGAGCACCTGTTGTTGTGTCGAGTAAAAATGTAGCGATTTTTGGTCGAAAAGCTGCATCTGCTGCAATTCAAAAGAGGAGTAAGGCTTTGCTGTTTTTTGGGCATTTTGACGTTTCTCTCTCACATATTCTGAAAAAGATGAAATAGAAAGACTTAGTGCTATATCACAGAGAATAAATAGTATATCCACCAAAATTAAATATTTACTAGTTATTTACACATTACTTAATGCTAGAGTGTAACTATGACATAATGTGCCTCTAAAAACTGCTTATTCAATAATACCCTAACCAGTTCCCTTATTTTAATCCAACAATGTCATTAATGTATGAAAACAGAAACTCCTGCGCAAAGCGCAACACCAATTGAAAAACACACTGAGTGGGTTGAATAATCCACAGCTGTTGTTGCAGCTTAAGATTTCTCAATCTACCAGCATGCCTTTGATAAGAACGAATAACTAATACTATTGAGCACCATATGGTGCTGCTCTCTCTAAAACCAGTCACACAGTGAGCTAAGCAGCAGCTTGCTTGGTCTTCTTAAAATGTGTTAATATGGTTTTGTTTGTTTGATTGGGGTTTCACATTTATACAAATGTATAAAGTTTTCATAAAGCATTGAAACTAAAATGAGCTTTGTGTTTTTGCACCCCAACCTGGGTGTTTATCTTTGTTACACTGACCCGTTTATCCCAAATTTATGTTTAAAACTATTTTCACCATTATTGCACTGGCTGTGCAAAGAACTCCCAAATCTTAATACATTGTATTGTTCCACAAAACTAAGTTCAGGCCATTTATAATATTATTTGTGTTTGTCGTCAGTTCACTCGGACTGTAAAAGAAATATATAGCAGTCGGCATTTGTGTTTGCCTGGGAAAAAAAAAGTATATGTTTCCTGATATCGAAAAGTAGTGTTACATGTAGTTTGTAGTTTGAACATTTCAAATATTGCAATTCCTCAGCAAATTTGAAATACTATAGAGTTTTGTGACCTAAATTTGAGTTCAGGTTGAGATTTCTTAATGTGAAATGTGTGTGGTGTTTAGGTCAATAATATTTTTTTAAATTTAAATAAAAAATAAAAAAGTCAGCTGACCTTCTGACTTTTTAGACCACTAACAGGAAACACTTTTTTTATGAATGACCTCAAGTTGAATATGTATGGACAAGAGAATGTGTTCCAGATAAATTAGACAACTATCAAAAACACACATATGACCTACCTTGGGCATAATTATTGCTATAGACTTCCCATGAATCTCAGAATAAGGACCTACTCTGAAAGTTAAAATATCAATTTGTTTAAAAAAATGGTCATACTAGCAAAGAGAGATTGAAAGATTGACACCATGGCAAGGACTGGACTTAAAAAAGAGCGCCCTAAGCTCAGAGAGCTGGTTAAACCAGGCTTAAATTAACAGCATAGCAAGGATTGATTGATTGGTGGATTGATTTAACATCTTGCTCAAGGGTATTTCACTTACATGACGGTGCTGTATCTCAGCAGTAGACAGGGACTCTTAACACAATCGTAAAATGTGTAGTCACTTCAGTGTTTTTGCTATTGGAAAAATAGTTCCTCCAGTGCTAAGTATGACAGTATGAATAAAATCTGGAAGCCTAGCCTAGCATAGCGTTACGTACAAGAAGAACAAAACTCAAGGACCTAATGGTTGAGACAAAAATCCCTTCTGTATCAGATAACCAATAACTGCCTCTTCATTTGTCAGTTGGTAGACTAATAGGTTTATTACTAACTCCAAACGATACTTTTTTCAGGTTGTGTTTATTTACACCCATACCTAAATATCTATGTGTGTTACATATTCGCCACATAATTATTTTCTTCACAATTTATGTTACATGTATTGCCTTTTATCAAGATTCGCCTTTAGGTTAACTCGAGATTCATATCTATCTGGAAACTTGAATTTATTTAGAAGATAGAACATGAGATGATTTATCGGTTTTAATTATTCGATATTCCTGTGCCAGTGGGATTACTCTTTTGCAAAAATATAACCTTTAAACATACTGCCCTTAGCCAAGAATACCAAGGAAACTATATTGTGAAGTAATGTCATTCAACAATGGTTTGAACGTAATGCACTTTTGCACAACTGGCCCCAAGGCACAGGTTTGAAGCTCCCACCGTATACTTATATGGCGCTGGCATCATAGAAGATGCCACAATATAATTTCAGAATGAAAAACAGGACACCACAACTAATCAGCTTACTGATGCCCCTCAGTTCAGAAAGCACCAGGGCCCAATTTGGTTTCACACAACATCCTGCATGTATAACCGATGAAAAAAAGATCAGCTCTCAAATGCATGGCCCAAAAAAGCCAAAAACCAGATTAACAATGAAGTGGCGTGTAAAACCACACATTACAATTTTCCCTCGAACTTGAATTATGCATTGTTGGTTTGCTATTGCACAGTGACACTCATGTATGCGGTTTCTGTATTTTGCTATAACATTCTCTTAAACACAATATTTGTCAATTGCTTTGATTTGTTCACAAAGGAAGCAACTATTTCTTTCTTTCTTACCTAGACCAATGGGAACACATAGAATGGACCGTCCTTCTCCCTCTCTCTACACAGTATCAGCTATCATACCTGCAATCAAATAACACACCAAATTGGAAAAGTTTTCAAAAGCACGTACATAGACTACTACGAGATTCATAGCACAGATGTTTCACTGACTGATTGGGGGACTTTTTTCTATGTGGAATCCCTTACATGCTTAAAGTATTTCGTATGTCATTGTGATGGCCGAATGGCTGAAGAAGCTACCAGACCACACCATCTGCATCAGCAAAATTTTTAGGACATTGGACGTTGTGACAGGACATTTTAAACCGACTTAAATGTTGAAATCGGCTCAAAGCAAAATATGAAGTAAGTGAAGTTAAACCAGCTTAAAACCACCTAGGGTGCATTCATATGGGCAATGTCAAACCCGCCGCTTTAAATGTTGCCCTTAAGTAAATGAAAATCTGTGGTCAAAACATCTGCATTGATTGATTGCTTGGTGTTGAACGCTGTGCTCGATGGTATTTCACTTATATGACAGCACTGTATTCCAACAGTCATGACAGTAGGCAGCGATTCTCAACACAAGCAGAAAAGGTGTAGTCACTTTAGTGTTTTTGCTGTTGGAAAGATAATGTTCCTCCAGTGCTAACTATTACAGCATGAATATAATCTGGAAACATACTGACCTTAGCCAGAGGGCCAAAACATATGAAAAATCAATACGATTAAACCAAAACTAAATTTACGATGTTATGAGCTAAAGACGAAAATCTAACGAGTTAAGAGGCCGTTAACTATCCGTTAGGTATGCGTTAACAATGCATTACCACGCGTAAGAGCTAGGCTGTTCATTTTCCGCTGGGCCGCTCAAGTACACACGAGTCGCAGCGAGAATGTAGTCCCG
>JAVFBZ010046598.1:0-10414 GCA_032466195.1 Katharina tunicata
TTCTGCATTGTTTAGTTTTTATTTTATGTCGTTGCAAACATGTGGTATCGTTTCTTTTGGACACTAGTTTATATTCAGCAAATATCATATTATAGGGCACGTTAAAAAGAAGCATGGGAAAGTTGTGATTCAATATTTTTGCCTCCTGAGCTGACTGAGCAGAAGAAAGATTGGTATCCCCAAATGATGTAAGCGCCTGCATGTGAGCAATGCAGTATAGCTCCTGGGGCGCAAAACAAATATAGGCTAAACAAATTCGCAAACAAAATTGTAATATAATTTATAGTGTAAAAAATCATTACGCATATTGAAACACTAAAGCAAAAACTTAGCAGTAAATTTTAAAACTTTAGTACACTTTAAAATAAACATATTAAAAGTCTATGTTTGGCAAACTAGTTTTATACTGCGAATATGGCATAGAATGCGCCTGCGGCCGTCTAGAAATCGCGTGTGTAACCTCGTGTTGAAGCGAGAAGTTAGACTTTCGTTTCGAACATGCAATAAATTATTCGTGTATCATGGCCTTTAGAATGTTTGTAGGTGAAGATAAAGACTAACAGAAACAATGATACGTTTAAGAACACAATGTGTGTGTTAAACGAACATATATAAGGTCTAACACACATTTATGTTTATTGTCTACAATGGAACAAGTTTGCTCACCTCTGGTGTAAACTTTTGAACACATTTTGTCAGTTAAATCTATGTAAACAGATACTTAATTTTCCAGATCCTTTATCAATAGTTACACACTATATGTATACAAGTCACATGTCGAAGAACAACGTGCCACATTTAATTCCATCACATACTAAATCCGATCGCATTGGTAGTTATTGGTTAAATCATTGTCGTTTCTATTTGCAATAACACTCACTTAGATTGAACATTTGTTTGTTCCAGTAAACGTTTGGTACTTCCATGGGCCTAGTTAAATTTGCTTATTATCCTTTATCAATAGTTACACAATTTATGTATACAAGTCACATGTCGAAGAACAACGTGCCACATTTAATTCCATCACATACTATATCCGATCGCATTGGTGGCCATTGATCTGAGCACCTGACTACGAAATGGTAACAACAGAGGCCTACTTGCGTGATGCATTGGCAATTTGCACCATGGCGGCCATCGCAGGATATTTAACTTCCGGTCTTTTGTATAAACATCTGTCAAGTTGATGTTACATTTCAATCTCGACACTTGTATTCCGTCAACGACATCTCCTTCATTTATACAATTAAAGGAAACTGGCCTCTTGGGATCTTTTATAGCTAGCAATATCGCAACTTTTTAAAGAAAGTGTAAATGAGAAATCACAAGAATATTGTTTAAATACATTTGAGGGGGTGGTGGGATGTAGAACCCAATGAAGGGGATGGGTAGGAGCGGGGTAGTGGGTGGCGGGATATAGAGCCGCGTGAAGGGGACGGGTAGGAGAGGGGTAGTGGGTGGTGGGATGTAGAGCCGCATGAAGCGGACGGGTAGGAGCGGGGTAGTGGGTAGCGGGATGTAGAGCCGCCTTAAGGAGACGGGTAGGAGTGGGGTAGTGGGTGGCGGGATGTAGAGCCGCATGAAGGGGATGGGTAGGAGTGGGTAGTGGGTGGCGGGATGTAGAGCCGCATGAAGGGGACGGGTAGGAGTGGGGTAGTGAGTGGCGGGATGTAGAGCCGCATGAAGAGGACGGGTAGGAGTGGGGATAGTGGGTGGTGGGATGTAGTGCCGCATGAAGCGGACGGGTAGGAGTGGGTCAGTGGGTGGCGGGATGTAGAGCCGCATGAAGTGGGCGGGTAGGAGTGGGGTAGTGGGTGGCGGGATGTAGAGCCGCATGAAGGGGACGGGTAGGAGTGGGGTAGTGGGTTGCGGGATGTAAAGCCGCATGAAGTGGACGGGTAGGAGTGGGGTATAGTGGTTGGTGGGATGTAGAGCCGAAGGAAGGGGACGGGTAGGAGTAGGGTAGTGGGTGGTGGGATGTAGAGCCGCATGAAGTAGACTGTTGTGATGATGAGCTGGAAACGTGATCTTGGGCAGGTAACCGGATTACTATAAATCAACCTGATTAATTAATATTCTTAATCATGATCCATAGCTTCCAAGCCACAAATGCCTACAGGTAAATCACAGGTATGATACGCATTAAAGGATATTATCTTGCAAAATCTCGTAGGTCAAACATGTGATCGTAAGCAATCATTATAGAGTAGCTTGACAACTCTAAAGATAGATGAAAAATATACATTCAACATAAATTGTTTATCATTCTTTGGAGTTATCACGCTACTCTAGTGTGTCAAAATTATCGGTGGAAATTCGAATACAAAGTAATCATTCCCATCTGTTAAATCTGGTTAGCCAGGGGATGGATGGCTGGATTTGAGTAGATCAAGATGTATCCAAAGCGACACGGAAATGGTCAGTTAGTTAAGTGTATCCAGAGAGATTATTACGTGAACTGCCAGTAGATTTACAACGCCATCATATGACTTATTCCTCTCCCGCCCCCTGCCACGTGCTCTATCAGGGCATACTAAAATAGATTAGTACCTATAACTCGAGATTGAGAAGAATGCAAGCACTAATATCATGACAAGCCAACTAAAACTGTTTGAGAAATGAAAGGGAATAAAACGTGTACATTTTATTGCCAACTGGTTTAAAGTTCAACAGATAAAAACGTTGTTGCAGGGCCGATTTATATTAAGTCACGAAAAGGCTGAAAAAATGATCTTTCTAAGAATGATATCAGGATTGTCAATTTAGGTTCAAGCTCTTCGTGCGAAACATGTAATGAAGTAAGTCACGTGTTAGCGTAATAGATATATTGAACCGTGTCACGAAATTTAAGACAACACGCGTAATCTGCCCCAGGGTAAACCAAATTAATGTATGTCGTCACGACACCTTAGTGTGAACTACATTGAACACAGAATATGTTATAAGGTCACAAACTGTTACAAATGCTTAACTAGGTTTATATTCTCAATCAAACGAACAAAGGAAACGACGTTCCACAATATGTAAGAGATAATTACAATTCCAAATCATTCGACAAAGCTTCTCAGGACAAGTTCTAAAAAAGAAAAAGCATTTACAGATCCTTCTACGTAACCTAGATAACGGCACCGCCCTCTGTCTACTGTCTAAGGACAGAATATTTGGCGCTTACATTCATTCTGGCACACTTAGCTTTGGAAGAACATTATCTTCCCAACATTGATAACACTGGAGTGACTTACTTCAATTTGTTGTGTTGCGTAAGTGTCGTTTTTGTTTTTGTTCTTTAAATCAATAAGTGAAACACACCTTTGAGCACGGCGCCAAACACCAATCAATCAATCAGTCGATATCGTAATGGTGTGACACACAATTGTCTATCTATTTCAATGAATAATGAATTGAATTAATTGTTGTCAGTAAATTACACATTGTAATTTCACAATAGAAGGATACAACTTCATATGTCTATGACTTAATTTCCCAAGACTGAGACAATTTTCGTTTCGTTTGTTCCTGCAGCGATTTCACGGGGTAAATAAATATATCTTTGGAATCCTAATATGATCTCGTGCAGAAAGCAAACGCGCTTTTTAGTATATCAAATACGTCTATCATATAGACGACATATTATCGTCTATATGTCCACGACCCGGGTTCTTTGGGGAAACGCCCTACATGTCTATTTTGTCTTTCGTCTTTAATTTTTCTTTAGAAACTCACATATAACACGAAAGCATAAAGACTGAGAGTAGCCGACTTACCTGCATGTGGAAACCTGAGCAAATAAAGAATTGGACAAAAGAGGCTTTCTAAAACCATTGGCGCTTTTCATCAAGCCTCTTTTTCTGAGTAAGCCCGGTAGCTTCGCCGGTTGAAAACGAATGGCCTTCAGTGTTTATATTAAGGGTATTTCTTGTGAGAAAATAAACCCATTCTCTTCCCCAATGGCATAACACCGCTTTATGTTTCAATAAATAATAACTTTCCTGGTGGCTCTTAAGCGCTCCCGTACAATATCCACTGTCGATGCTTTGACAGGCAATGCGGTCTCGCGTTGTTGTGTTGTTTTCGTGTAATAAACCCATGTAAATTGCCCTCGATGACTGCGTATTTGGTTGTAGTTTATTGTCTGAAGAAGTCAGACGTTTGTTTGTGTGGTTGATTAAAGTTTTACGCCGTACTTTTAGTATTCACTAATATGATGGCTCGCAGTATAATGGGTGACCGAAACCAGCCTCCACCTCACTAGAAAGGAACAAACAAGACAGCTGGGATACTTACAGGATGCAAAACAGGACAGAGCTACAAATTGGTTTCCTGATGCCTCTATGCTAAGGAAGCACCAGAGCACATGAAGTTTCCAACTGCGCATCCCCGAGTCAATGACCGTGTTCGGTCAGCACACCAATCGGTGATTACGATCAGTACACCAATCAGTGAGTATGATAGTACACCTATCAGTGAGTATGATCAGTACACCAATCATTGGGTATGATCGGTACACCATTCAGTTAATTCGATCAGCACACCAATCAATGAGTACGATCAGTACACCAATCAGTGAGTATGATCAGTACACCAATCAGTGAGTATGATCAGTACACCAATCATTGAGTACGATCGGTACACCATTCAGTGAATACGATCAGCACACCAATCAATGAGTACGATCAGTACACCAATCAAATAGTACGATCAGCACACCAATCAGTTAGTACGATCGGTACACCATTCGGTGAATACGATCAGCACACCAATCAATGAGTACGATCAGTACACCAATCAGTTAGTACGATCAGAACACCAATCAGTTTGTACGATCAACACACCAATCAGTTAATACGATCAGCACACAAATCAATGAGTACGATCAGCACACCAATCAGTAAGTACGATCAGCACACCATTAAGTGAGTACGATTAGCACACCAATCAGTGAGTACGATCACTGAACCAATCATGGAGTACAATACAATCAGTATACCAATCAGTACGCCAATCAAAACAACAAATAGGACACACGATCATACAAGCTGCTTTGATTTTGTAATCTGGTATTCAGTTTACTTTTGAACTCGGCTCAATAAATCAAGGCTTACTGAATCTTTATTCTTACACATGCCGAAAGAAAATAGTACTACCCACCAGTATACGTGGAAAACATTCATTTTTAGCACATAACGAGGCTATATGACTTAGATATTGTATCATTTTTGCAATCTTTGCTAATTATGTGCTTTCAAAACAGAACAGCTGTTTAAAATAGCCATTTAATTAACGCGACATCTCAACTAATCAATTGAATCAAAATTGTGAGTTACGCAAGGCCAAAATCACGGTCACTTTATATAGCTTATATCAGTATCTGAGGCGTGACAGACTAACGCGTTGGCGTAAAATCTGTTTTCTTAAGACCTTCATGGGCAGTCAGTTAAGCAGTAAAGTTAATCCAGATCTTTGCTGACTCATAAGACAGGACTTGATTAATGTAGGCTTGTTTTTGTGAATCTTCGCTTAGCGATTCAAAATTGTAGGGATATTTTCAACGATTTTATTGATTTCCAGACGAGTGAATTTCTCTACAATGTCTACAAATCGTGTGAAATCCCTGGTACTGCTAGGTGTTCAGAGCTAATATTACAATCAAAGAAGCTCCTCTGGTATTACTGATCAATTACGGACTTGTATATATGCGCCACTCTAATTTTATTAGCCAATCATATTGTAGCTCTCATTGTCAAGGCCATGTCACCAGGACGTCACCACGCGGTCACGTGATAGCAAAGAAGAGGAATAGGCTATCTGCAGTGATAAAAACGTTTATCAATATCTATTTCCAATTTCTGCGTTCAATTCATAAGAAAATTTCAGAAAACTAAGTCTATTCAAAAATAATTTCTTCTAAGCTTTTTATAACCCTTTACAAGTGTATTTGGTAGTGTATCAATATGCTTGATTTATGTACTGACCATTTGTTTAATACTTATCGAACAGTACCGCGTGATTGCCTCGTGATAGGAAATAGGGCCGCTAGGTGTCGCTGTTTGTGAGAAGTACAGACGTCTGTGAACAACAACATATTGATGTAATCTTGATCCGATTAGAGTGGAAGTTGATCCCATGAGCCTAAACCATGCCAATGGAGCTAACAACCTTACCGTTATAACACTTTTACAATTTCTGCATTGTCCCTATTTGCCAGGATTAAGTCTCATCTCATCTAAGTTCTGCTAAAGTATTAGACTTGTCCTACGATTATTTATGATTTATCATCAAACCTTCAGCTGACAAATTTTAACAAAACCTCAAAACCAGAAACTAAAACGGTTATAACGATGTCTCCACGCAATACGATGCGTTTCATTAAGCCTCTCCCTTGACAATGTTAGCAGCACTGGAATCGTCAGATTTATTTTCAGTGAGAAAAACATAGGAATCTGTTGTAATTAGCTTGTCGTGTCACCCTGTCTGCAGTTATCGTGTCCTCAATCAGTGTCCAGTGCATCATAGTTCAAATACTTTAAAACACGTGAACTATCCGCCTACCCAAGATTCTAAAAACAGAATAAGTGTATATAAGAATGAATGTATTAAGTTAGTTATTAATTTGTCTGTTTGATGGTGTTTAACAAAATCATGACCAAGATGGATTTACAACTCCTGAGTATTTACAACTTCTGGGTATCAGTATAAACAGAAGTTGTAAATCCATCTTTTTGTATTTTTGTTATGTACCTAAATTCACTTAAACAAGATGATGTTTAATGTCGTACTCAAGGGTGTTTCACTTATTGCCGGTGTATGGTGGAAACCGGGAAGAAACCCTCTTAAGAAACCGGCGATCTCCGCAGCCACCAGAAAACTTGCCTACGGTACATGGACCTAAGGTCGACAGAGGGATTTGAACTATCACCGGTGACACTCAGTAGTCTAATGCACAACCAACTGAGCTATACGGCTTGGCTTAGATTAAGCAGTCGCTAAATATGTACATTTGAGAACGATGTTAAACAACTCCCAAATAACAATAGTTACAAATATAAACATGATGATAAAATAATATACTAAAATCTTAACTTCGAATAATTCTGCAAGACCATCATCTTCCAATCCTGGAAGAGACAAACCTTGTAACATAATTATAATCTCCAGTGGTTCTTCTTGTTTTGTCCCCTATAACCTATTTGGGTAATCTAATTATGATTTTATATCAAAAAGATTTATTTATTCATTTACATTTTTAATATAACAGATTATTGGGTAAGTTTGGAAAACGCAATAGCAAGATAAAAAGAAGGCAAATCTGGTTAAATTGGAAATTCAAAAAGGCAAGAAAAAATTCTGTATCTTGTTTTGTGTTCAAAACTGCTGTGAAGATTGGGTTCAAGGGTTCTTTTAAGCAAAAACTGTTCGTCGAAAGTCACGGTTTTTGTGATATGAGAAACACTGAATTAAGTCTTCAAGCGCTTTGTGAATTGAAGCCAGCTCTCCCCGATTTAACCAGAATGATAAAAGCCAAATATTGGTCTCCCTGTGATACACGTAATCTGTCTTGTGAACTGAAATGTCAATATTTATTTAGAAATGCCTGTATCGTCGTTTAAAGGCGGATAAGAAAGAATATGTAAGGACGAGCATGTCATGGTGGTTTGCAGAAACTTTGCGGGGGCTTAAGTGTTTAATGTGTACCTAAAAATAACCATTTATGTCTTCTTCCTTTTTTTAGTCACAGAATAACCCCTTGTTGACGCCGCTGCTAAGTCTATCATATTTTTACAGACAGATCAACAAATAGACAAAGATGTGAGGCGTCTCTAATGTGACACTAATCGACCTGTTGGCATTCCCTCCGAAACCAAAATGTCACAGCGTTTACTTTAACATAGGACGCAAGGATATTTCACTTTAATTTAGATTTTGAGCTGCTAGTGTGTTTTGGATATAAGGAACGAAGCCTCCTTGAAGCCAATCCGCGATCTCCGCAGCCACCGGAAAAGCCCCTTATATACCTAAGGTCAACAAGGGGATTGGAAACTATCGTGAAAAGCGAAAGGGACTCAGCAGTCCAACCCTCACTCAAATGAGCAACATTAAATCTTATCGATCTTTTGTTGTAGCTGGAAACAACTACATTATATGTAGAACCTTTGCATTCATGACAATTTGGCTTGACAATTTACCGTCTTTGTAAAAGACAAAAACAGTTTTATCTCACATCTGGTATTAAGCATGAGATACCAGATATTTAATGTCAAATACGCATCCAGCAATTATGTATTTTGTGTTAATCATAGGCTTGCCAATTTTGTGCGCTATGTGAAGAAGTAAACAAAAAAAGTCATAGTCAAATTAATGTGGACTGTTTTTGCCATGATTTATTGATGTAGTTCTTGCAGATAAAATTAACCCAAATTACTCAAAGTTTGACTCAACCAAATAAGAGCCTGTATGAATGACAGAATAAAGTAATATATCTGATCAACAACGTTTTAATATAAATTTATTTCTGTGACATGATCACTACAAGAAATAGGCCACCATACATTTTACTAACATTAGTTCAGTTCAAGTATCTTTTAGTGGAAACGAGAAACAGTACAATAACTATAATAGCCGTTTAAGTAACAACTCGATATGGTCTACAATTTGACTATGACTTTGTTTTTTCGTTTCCTTCCCCTTTAATTGAGGATGTGCCAATTAACTGTCAAATCTGGGTCACGCTTTGGGGGTACCGACGTTAGTCTAAATCAACAGTTATTAGTCCAGCCTCTTACAAGAAGGTTATATCGTTTATGTATCACTTATTTTGAATTCTGAATCGTTACATGTAAGGTGAATCACCGTGTTGGGATCAAAGGGAAAGGTGAACACGTGTAAGCCTCCAGATCTAGGTGCGTGTAAGCGGATTACCATTAAATAACCTGATTAATTACTATCCTACATCAAAATCCATATCTTCCAGGCCACAAATACACGCATGTATAGTGTAGGTATGATATAAAAAGCATTTAAGGAGATTATCTTGCAAAATAGCGTAGGTCAAACATGTGGTCGTAAGTATAAATCATTCCAATCGGTTAAATGTAGTGTGCCGGAGGATGGGAGGGATATATAATGTAGATCACGTGGAAGAAGAAGTCACGTGTTGGCGCAAAAGCTTTCCTGATCCGTGTCAATACATTTAAGTCAAGCTCTGTACCCATGGCGGCCATCGGATGTTTTTTGTTATTTCAACGCAACTGTTTTAATTTATGAAAAACGTGTAGAAGGCCAATCAAACATAAAGAGTTCAAATCGAGGCAATCAAAATTGGTTGCGAAAAAACAATTTTGGTAGCGTAGCTGACTTTTAATCTAAACATGACAGAGACCCAATAAGTGATTAATCTTCGTCGTCTAGAAGTGCACCAATGTCCCGGATTGTTGCTTGTGCAGCGCGAGGGTCCTTTCGCCCTGCCTGTGGGTCTGTATAACCCTGTACAGACGGAATCAAAAGGTCTTGCCTGTTTTCTTATTAGTATGACCATTTGTCAAGTAGCACACCGTATCAGCTAATATCCAAGTAACAAATCATTGTTTTTGGCCGTCGGTGATTGTTCGAGTCTGTACTAATTGCACATTGGCCACGTGATATCATTCGACCAATGAATGATCAATGACTCCGTATATAAAAAGTATGCATACGGCCCCAATGTTGGACAAAACGGATCGTTGTGCGCGCCAGTTTCTTTTCCAAGTTCACGGACGTGTGTGTATATTGATTAAAGAAGAAAGGAATTACAGGTTTTTTTATCGATCTCAGCTTGATGTCCTTATTATATTCTACAAGCTGCTTTAGTCATAAATAGGATAGTTCATTTTGTTTGGGATAGAGATATAATTGAATTGGATTCAATTTGTATGCTGCACGTGACATACATACCTTGTAAACGTATTGAACTAATGATAGCCAGATTTATTAATTAATTTTATTATTTTTACGTAGCTGATGTACGGAAAACCGGGATGAAACCTAGTAAAAAAAACTTCCCTTATATAACTAAGGTCGCCGCAAACCATGTCATCCTGTGGCTGTCAGAATGCCTTCATCACAAACCAAACCACCATTTAGCTAAGGTTAATATTCTTTCAACACAAACCAAACCACCATTTAGCTAAAGTTAATATGTTTTCAACACAAACCAAAACAGTCTTTAGCTAAGGTTAATATGCTTTCGACACAAACCAAAACAGCCTTTAACTAACGTCTGTGTGCTTTCAACACAAACCAAACTACCCTTAAGCCAAGGCCAAAATGCTTTCGACACAAACCAAAACAGTCTTTAGCTAAGGCCAAAATGCTATCAACACAAAACAAACAGCCTTTAGCTAAGGTCAATATGCTATCAACACAAAACAAACAGCCTTAA
>JAVFBZ010046609.1:0-10414 GCA_032466195.1 Katharina tunicata
CTTAATAATTTTCATTTCAAAGTAATTGTTTTAGTTTATGCACAAACTTCAAAGTTGGTTAAAATAAAGGCAATCAGTATTTGTTGTAAAACCCTAATTTTGAGTGCTTATGTGACTTTAAATAGTAGTTTTATTCCAAAATAGAAACTTGGATTAATGAAGAGACTGCTTATATAAACTTTGCTACCATAGAATATATTGTTACACAATTGTAAAACAAAGTTTAGTAAACGTTAGTGTAAAAATCGACATAATCATCACGGATGTAAAAATAAATTTTAAAAAATTGAAAAAATACTATAATAGCAAAGTATAGTAGATCTAAATAACAAGGGTTATTGATACATACATTTACTACAGACCAGTATTGCCAATGCTAAAACAAGGCCGATTTATCCGCGATTGTTGCAAGAGCGCGCTATTCCAGACTGTACAATCAAATGCTTGTATTAGCCGTAACGATTCTAAACCTTGATATTAACGCTGATTGGTTCCCGAGAAATTACGTCACAACTCTCAAATTGGAAAAAAATGGAGGAACAAATGGACTGCCGGGATATATCACTTGACAAAAACGTAAAACAACATATTTGTTACTGGTTTGAAATTCTGGAGTTAATCTCAAGGTCAATTTTTGTACCAAAAACATTTTGTAACCAATGAGTAACACCTTTTCAATACAGACTGCACTTTGGGATTAATTATAATAGGAGCCATCTTAATTAGAACCTACTTCACTCTTGTGCGCATGATGATGTGTCAATTTGAGGTCACATCTGGGTCATGCTTTAATGTACAGACGTTACTACAAATTAACGGTTATTAGCCTCGCCCCTTACAAGATTCAAAATGCTGACTGGTTACATATACGGTCATTCTCCGCAACAGGATCAAAAGCTTTGTTGACACATGTGGGCAAATGGCCAGTCCTCTTTACGCTGGATATGAATTATAACAGGATTTCAGCTGATTCGTATATTTGTTTTTATTTCAACATAACATAATGTTATAATAAAGCTGTAATTGGCTCGACGAAGACCGCATAATGTACGGCAATTAACCGAATATCACTTCATCAATTGTGCTTCTTTATGACCAAAGCCGGTTAAATACAAAGCCTAAGGTATAAAGCAAATGTACCAAATAGCGATAAAAGGAAAATATGGTTGTCATTTGCCATGTGGAATCATCACTTTGTATTTCCCGCGACTGTAGTTGAACCATGAGACTTGGCCTTGGATACCCCGCAAAAAAAATGCAAGCCAAACACACTACTGTAAACCGCAACTTGATTGGCTGGAATTAGCGCCCTCTGGAGGCAATCGCGAGTAAATCGGTCTTGTTTTAGCAGCGGCAATACTTCCAATTTGTAAATTAAGTAATTAACGGCCATGCTTTCTTGGTTCCAAATGGGACAAGATTTTAGGTCTTCTAAGATTTAGATTGGGAATAATAAGTTGCAGGATGAAAAAGGTGCTGTAATCCAATTTAAAAGCAAAATAGGTCACGAAAATTAACATGCTGGACTCTTTTTAATAAATACATGGTGTCTGGTAGGTTAACGTTTATACATTATCAACACTTAACGAAAACATAACATATTCTATTTATTTATTTGTTAGATGTTTAACGTCGAAATTAAGGGCATTTTGTTTAAACAACGGCGGTGTTAGCCAGTTTTTTTGTGCTTTTCAAACCAACCATAGCTATCAGCAATTTTACACTTGCTGGGTGGACAAACTGGGTCGAACATGTGCGCTACAGCGAAGGGAGACCACGAACAAAGGCTAAAGGCCAAGAGACTCGACGCGGCTTCTGGGTACTGTGGAGTCGCTGTGTGTAACCAGGGGAAGTTGAGCGTCTTTACCTTCACCAAATAGGACACGCCATTTAGTACGCCGTAAATCTCCAACCAACCAAAATCGGTAAAAATTCAATAAAACAAACAAAGACCCATACTTTAAAGCGACAAAAGTTTGGTTCTAATAAATTTAAAGAACAAAATTAAGTTTTGTTTTGTTTATTTTCTTCCCAGTTACTTCAACACTTTTCTCAGTAAGATATCAGAGTTTGCTGAATTGAAGGAGGACTTGATGGACGCCACACAGATGTTTACTGTCTTCTCGCCACAAAACACAGCCTGGAAAGTAGCCAATATGACAGAAACAGAAAAGGTTAGTTATAATATAATAGGTTGATTGTTTTCTGTCGGTGAGGAAGAAAAATCGAAGTCGAAACCTCGTGTATATTTGTGGAAACTTGAAGTCTTTTACAGAATACCTTGAAGCCTTTGGCTACTGAATTTTCTTACCTTAATAATTATTTCTCACCTGTCCTGATAATCAGAATGTATTGTTTGTCTTCAAAATTCTATACCTTGTACCATTTCTGGGCTAATTACTTTATAAGGCTCCTGCTGTCTCACTGGGAGATCTCTCCTTGTTTTTTTTATTTTATTATTGTAACAGGTTATCAAGCGCCATGCACTAAAGATGAAATTGACGGTGGATGACTTAAAGAATAAAACAGAAGTGACGACGTTGAGTGGGGAAAAACTGATTGTCAAAAATGAAAATGGCAAAGGTTGGTTTAATTTCATGAATATCTCTCCTAATTAATAAACAAAAAAAATTACATAAGTTGGTCTTTTTTTTATTTGTTTAATTGGTATTTAACGTTGTACTTAATGTCATTTCACTTATATGACGAAGCTGCGAGGCAGGTGTTTGGTGGAAAGCCCGGATAAATTTGGGGATGAAACGCCGCGCGACCTCTGCACACCTGACCATTAGAGATTCGATTAGTACGTCACGTGATTTAACAAATGTTCGAAGTTGACAAACTTTTGAACTTTTAAAACTATGTGTCAATACTACAAGGTGCGCAGAAGGTACTGATTCTAAGGTTTTTGTTTCTGCATTAGTCTTGGTCGGTTACGTTTGCCTTTGGTCACCTATTTGGTGATTATCGTCATTCTCCCGCGTATTTTAATCGCATGACCCACAGCATTTCCGGTGTGTTCATGGAACGCCGGAATGTAACGTCCTGGTCACGTGAAACTGTCGGCATTCAAGTTTGCTCGACCCTGAGTTTCCAACAGGGAGCGGCTTCAAGAATCAGATTTACTTGTTTGATTTGGGAGTTGTTCACTCTTATGACAAGCGTTCAGCCCTTAGAAATGTTGGCTGCTTGCCTCTCAACTGATGGCATCTGTCCAGTTAGAATAAGATCATTTGGAAGGTAATATAGAATTGATTGATTTTTTTTTTTTCAGTCTTCTTGGAATTCGAAAAGGCGAAGGCGGAACTAACACCAGTGGCCAACATGGCCTCCAACGGCATAATTTATGCTATAGACAAAGTGCTGTATTCGGCCAACAACGCATGCGTCACTAGCGTCAGTATGGTCGTTGCAGTTATCTCCCTTGCATTAAATCTTTTGTGCAAATAGACAGGTTTACATTTTAACTGTTATAAATACGTATACGGTAAAGTCATTGATCTTAGCTGTAATAACATGATGATTGATGTATACATGTCAATAAAACATATCCACAAAATAGACATACACTCATGTAGAAAAGTCCTTGTCGCTTAACTATGCATCGTTTTACATGAGGGAATATATTAAGGAAATGATTCAAGTGGGAAAATTTACGCTTCACTTTGTTGTAAATTGTGAAATAAATTAAGCCCTGAACTAATTTACTTTATAGCTTCTGTTATGCTGTAGGCATATACATAACTTCATGTTCATCTGCTAATCAATTGTGATTTACTGCACAGAGGGCTAATTTCATCTTTTTGTTACACTTAATAAGCTTATTTCTATTTTATTGGCTTGCGACAGGGCTTTCATGTGGATAATCTTCTCTTCTATGTGATACACTGGTCCTATACTTCAGAGGAGAGTCTAGAGCACAGAATCACAACTCATCCTTGTTGTACCCTAGATAAATGCAATTTTATATGCACAATCCAGTCTAGTAAAGACAATTCAGTAGTAAAGACACAAAACGTCTTTTCTATAAACCGCATGGACATTCTCTCGCTTTTTTTATTAGTATGCATGTGCAGCTATACATTTGCATATATTAGAATACACCAGCTTACAAATGACTGTGGACATATAGATCCTAAATCCTAAAATAGAGAATCAAATCATTCTCCCTTCCGTCGAGTCCTTTCCTCTTAGATACCAGGGGTATTGACTGGCCAACTTGTGGACCTAAAAAAGTTACCCTTGTGTCCATTTTTGAGTAGGTTTAGGTGTAACTGCTTCACGACTTAATCTGTATTTGTCTGCCACGACTTTTAATTGAATCAGCCCCGCGACAACCATTTTCCGTTTAATTAATAATCAGATTATAGTAAATTACCGAATGTTCAGTCTCCACCGCACTTTTCTGCCGAAACAGTTGTACGACAACAACAAAGATGTCTTGTCACTACTTCAATGCTGGTATTCTACCCAATCCCAATAAAGGTACGAGTCTATTTTAGTATGGATCACACCTGTGCTTTCCTTTCTGGTGCCTTTTGACATTTCCCGAAAAAATATCATGTGACCTCAAATCCCGTTTATGATGTACACTAACATATAGTTAAAGTGTACTGATATCGCGAGATTTGACGAGAAAGCATCCGATAATTCCGACTTACTATAAGAGCTGTCTTCTACGTTTTGTTAAGATTTTAATATATACTATACAATATTTACTCCAAATAGTGAAAGGAATAGACTTTAATTAAAAGTAATAATTATACATTATAATGAGGATATATTTAGTTGGCTGTTTGTTTCTCTTAGTGTCCACACAAGCTGAGAAAGAGCTATCCAATATACTGTGATTTATATACATGCGTGTTGCATACGGCAAGCCCACTTTATATATGTCTATTGCATCCGGCACTATTTATGTAACGCAATATCTTTTATCTTTGTACATTTAACATAGATGGGGAAAGTTTTAAATAACTTAATATTTATTTTTACTAAAATTTATATTGAACAAAAACCGTTTTAATTTTAATAATATACGGTAAAGTGATTTCGTCATAATCGATATACATGTTAGTTGATGCAGTGGCAATGACATATATACGTTCAAGTACAAGTTGATGTACTATAAGAAAACATTAATTTATGGATTCCATCTTCTCAGTTATTCCTGACGTGACGATAACGTAGATTATTTTGTTGCAATTGCTGTAAAGACTGATGTTTGCGGAATTTGAGCTCTGATCCGCTTCCGGTTACGTGCCGTGTGCAAATAGCTTGAGAACGGTCTCAGGGAGGAGACAGGCACGCCAAGAGAATGAACGAGAAGTTGAGATCCATAAAGTAACGTGTTCTTAATATACAAGCACATTTACCTAGATGGTGACAGTTTTAAATGATGTTAAACGTTTTTTCACATTTTAACTTTTAATAAAACAACGTATTGATTCTGTGTCTCGAAAGTCGTGAAATTAAAGTAAATATTTTATCGTTTTAAAAAAATGGATTTTAATTGTATTGTGAATACCTAGTGAAATCTCTTTTGGTTCTTATTATTTGAACCATTCCACATAAATTGATCTTGTTTTCTTTGTTAGGGGTATAAACTCTTTCACGCTTCCACGCCTCGGCGTTAAACAATATTTACATTTCAGTTTTCAATGATGATTGGGATTACAGTATGATTGAACTTTGGCCTTTACAGACCAAACACTATTGTTTGAGTGATAATTTCTATTCAATTAATGTAATGGAATATTTTTCCTTATAAACAGTTATAAAGTGCTAAAAAAATTAAAACCTGTCATATTGGTTATTTTAAATTCTGGTGACGGTATGAAGGATATTATTAAGGATAAACAATTAATATTTTTCTGCATAATTTATTTTCTGTAATTCCTAAAGTCATTAAAATATATTATGCCACTTAAAAAGATTTGGTTACTCACCATGCAACAGAAATAAAAACTTACTTGACAATTGTTTTTTCTTGTGCCCGAGTGCAGGATAAGGATAGATTCTTCCGAGAAAAATGTTTCTGTCTAGTTTATGTTCATTGCCATATTTATGTTTATAATGTTTATTGTATTTCACGGAAAGGAAGCCTTGTTTTTTTTGTTTATTATTCAAATGGTAGCGAGTGGCTTTTTACTCTATTTCCAAAATTTGTTATGATGAATCATTAAATCCGTTTAAAACATTAAGCTGTTGTTATAGTTTATTTATAATAGTTAAATTCTTATTTGAGCGGCATTTAGAAGCTGGATACATAACAAAAACATGACAATATACCCAGATATAATCATGACAACTGAATATACCCAGAAGATGTAATCCATCTCAGTTGTAATTGTTAAATTCATCGATCCACTTGTAGAGGCCAAAATGGTGTTTGAAATTAGGCATTTTCGGGTTCATTTGTATTTCACATGTATATCTTCCTTCATAAGTTCCCGTTGCTTCTGAAACGGGGCTGGTGACAAAAGCTCCCAGTGAGCTTTGTTGTTGATTGGTTGGTTGAGGTTTTACGACGTACGATATTTCACCCATATGAAGTATTGATGACCCAATGAGTGAAGGAAATCACTCTCAACGACAACAACAACAACAGAAAATATAAAAAAAGAACGCCACAGGAAAAGGCAAAGAACATATTGCCCATTAGCTCAAAGAGCACCAGGGCACAGGAAGTTCCCGACATCCACTGCGACTTTACTTTGTGTTGTTTTTGTCCTATTTTGTATTTTAAATTGTGCCAAATTGACACAAAACACCAGACACTGACAGATAAGAGGTATGCCTGTCACTATAAACCCATCGGCATAAATAGCACAGATCCTTCTGGCCAAGTCAGGCCGTCCCATAGCCTTTTCCGGAATATTCCTCCAATATGTCGTGGATTATTCCGTTAAGGAATAAATATCAGGTGTTACTATATTGCAGGAGGCAGGTTTTATTAAATAAACATTCGTGTGATATTCCTAAGAACGATCAGGACTGTTGTACTGTGTTTGCTTACAACTCCAAGGGGCTACACAAACATTTGACGTGACAGCGACAATGAAGTACTAGTATTCGCCACTTTATTAACAGATGGTTGAGTGGCCTAAGGGAACTGCTATGGTTCAGAAAGAGGTGTATACAAGTTGTATAAGAGCTGTATAAAACATATTAAGCCACAGTGCGAAGCTTGACACTACTTAGGTCATATACCGCGCTGCGATAGAAATAACAGCAACTGGTCGTAGCTGAGCGCTAATGTCACAAACTGCCACGTTAGATAGGCTCCGGAAACCAAACATATTTCACATATTAACATTTGACCTTTAAGATTGAAATATGCAAATTAGGAATGCGCTGAAGACACGTAAAAGTAGCAAAAGGCACAACCTAAGTATCTGATTGAAGGAAATACAGTGTTTGGTAAAAACAAAATATTGAGCGGTTCTTTAGATATAGGCTCCGGAAACCAAACATATTTCACATATTAACATTTGACCTTTAAGATTGAAATATGCAAATTAGGAATGCACTGAAGACACGTACAAATAGCAAAAGGCACAACCTACGTATCTGATTGAAGGAAATACAGACTTTGGTAAAAAAAAATATTGAGCGGTTCCCTAGATAGGCTCCGGAAACCAAACATATTTCACATATTAACACTTGACCTTTAAGATAGAAATATGCAAATTAGGAATGCGCTGAAGACACATAAAAATAGAAAAAGACACAACCTCAGTATCTGATTGAAGGAAATACAGAGTTTGGTAAAAAAAATATTGAGCTGTTCTCTAGATAGGCTCCGGAAACCAAACATATTTCACATATTAACATTTGACCTTTAAGATTGAAATATGCAAATTAGGAATGCGCTGAAGACACGTAAAAATAGCAAAAGGCACAACCTAAGTACTTGATTGAAGCAAATACAAAGTTTGGTAAAAAAATATTGAACGGTTATCGAGATATGCTCCGGAAAGCAAAGTGTGACGGACGGAAGAACGGACGGACGGACGGTCATTTAGAGCGCTATATAACCCCGACTACTTCGTAGCGGGGGTATAATAACCTAATGAAAATAGAACACCATGTCAACATGGTGTGAACACGATGTGAACATCGTGTTCACATCATGTCTATAAAGACCCGATATTTACGAACCCGGTTTTGGCATGGTGTCGGCACCATTCCCACATCGTGTCGACACGATGTGAACATCCACAGACACTTGTATCCAGTGTATAGTCGCCGATAACTCATTACACTAGCCCTCTACAGTATGTATAAGAAGGAAAAATAAGAAAGACACTTTCCATAAATCGATAAATAAAAAAACCTGCACCAGTGTTTCTAGGCACCTAGGGTGAATAAGGGCTCCTCTTTTTAAATCCGTTGCCATTTTGCTAAAATAACCATAAATTCTGAAGTTATCGCCAAAAGTTGGTGATCGCTCGATAACGCCAGGAATATGTCTGCACTGCAATCACCGAACAGCTACTTTTGCAAATGCACCCGCGCATCGCCAAGACTTCCGCTATATTTCTTGTTTGAAAATTGCGCAATTTCTTCAGTCAAAGGTTGCGTCACCCAAATAAGGAGAATAACTTTTGGAAGTCTTGGCGATGCGCGTGCAGATTGGCGAAAGTGGCAGTTCGGTGATTGCAGTGCAGACAAGACCTTGGCATTTTCGAGCGACCGCCAACTTTTGGGGATAACTTCAGAATAAATTGTTATTTTAGCAAAATGACAACGGATTTAAAAAGAGGAGCCCTAAATCACCCCAGGTGCGTAGTAACATGGTAACATGGTAACGTGGTGCAGGTTGTTTTATTTATCGATTTCTGGAAAGTGTCCAGAAATTTGCCGAAAGTGTCTTTCTTATCTTCCCTTCTTATACATACAGTAGAGGGCTAGTGTAATGAGTTATCGGCGACTATACACTACATACAAGCGTCTGTGGAACATCATGGCGACCCGTTGTTGTTGTCACACATACATTTGTGGAGATCTATATTTTCAAATTATATTTAAATTAATTTGTAGAATATCTCCAATTCAACGTAATTATGTTCATAATAAAAGAATAATATTAAAAAAGTGTTTGTGTTATTAATTTAAATTGCGGATTGTTTTACATAAATAAAACCAATCCACGCTGAATTTAGCTACAGAACTGTGCCATGCTAATACATTGTAATCTCTGCATTTAACAGGACGATGCGGAGCACATATTTGGAACGGTAGCCGGTCAGAACGTCTAACAGACAAAACCTCTAAGCCTGAACGTCTTATACCTACAGTCCAAACGTCTAATAGGGGCCAACTTAGATCACTAAATCACTCAAATAAAATAAAACAGATATGCATACTTAAATTTAGTTAATTAATTGTATGCATTTGTCACTTGCAATCCTGGGAGACAATATTAGAAAGCCTGCAGTGAACCCGGGTAAAAACTTAGGTTGTATTCTACAAGCCTGGATGTTTTCGCCTTTGCTAACATATCATAGAATGTAGCGGGATTTGTTCTGCATCGTTGTGAGTGCTATGTCAAACGAACAACTGTGCAGCAAATAATGGAGCGATTTCTGAAGAACTGCAAAAGCCCCGTGGTTGTCAAATCTGGAGCGAAAACATGTACATCATTAGAGTCAAACAAACTCTACGACACAAAAATCCCAACATTTTGTTGAAATCGGAGTATTCGAGTCTTTCATTTATGGTTGTACCTAATACAGAAAAAAGTCTTACCGGTACGCTAAAAACAAATTAAAATGTTTAATTATTAAAAATAGGTAAAGCATGTGTAAGGAGTCGAACAACAATCGAAGCAGTTATAACACTTTATAACAAATGTGCTTCAACCTCACAAGTCACAATCGTAATAAGTTCTTTAAATTACATACAAATTTATTAAATAAAAAATTATCTCGTCTCATCCAATTTTTCTTGGGTTTTTTTCGATCATGTTTCTACAATTTTGTAGTATAAAAAGTATGTAGTTTGGAGCAGTGGAACAATAACTGCTATTCTTGGTTTAATTGCTGTGTCAATTCTTATAGTCTAAGTACTTTCACAAATCAGTCCGTGAATTCACATGCATGTATGGCTTTCTACAGGCTTTGGCTTTAGCTTTCCTCGTATAAGTGAACTATATTTGAAATCACTCAGAAACTACATGTATATTTTTAGGCTTATTTTGCCCTCTTTCAGCAACGTTGTTTGGTCAAGTGATTTTGACTCAGGGCAACCAGTATGAAAATATCACTTGCCCTGCTGGCAACTACATAAAAATGTTAAGTTACACCACTGCTATATATTTTTACCCCGTAGAAAACGGGGTCTAGATCTTACTCACTCTCTTGTTGGCGCTTTTGTTGTTGTTCTTCTTGTTCTTGTTGTTGTTGATGTA